>MU184447.1:871-65822 GCA_016904865.1 Pissodes strobi | reverse complement strand
TCATAATAGAGGGCAAAGTGCATAGAAAGAGATCAAAGGAAAGACGCCAGATTTCATGGCTAAACGATTTGAGATGGTTTGACCGCTTCTCTACGAAAAGTTCTCGCGCTGCAGTTTGAATGGCAGATAGGACATTATTTTGTCTATCTTTGATTCCATAATACGTTTAAATTAATTTTAGTGAAATTATCTAGAACGAGAAACAAGCATAATTGTTATACTGGCCTATTTTAAACTCTCCAGAAAATGATATCATATTCAATATTTAACTTCTACACAGTAAACCCTAAAACTGACATTCGTCTGGAAAATTTTATATAAGCTAACGTTTATAAGACGGCTGTCACGTTAATTTTAATTAATTTTGTGCCCCTAAATTAAGGATAGAGACTTTGTTTGATGTTGATCAACAACGTTTAATTTTGCTACATAATTAGCGTTCAAGAAAACGTTACAAAGTAACTGAAATACGTCCTGGCTCGGCGAAGATAATGTAATCAGAGAATGGAGGCCCGGATTGAAAACTAGACTTCACGTAATTAATTTTAATGAAAATATTTAACAATTTCACATTGTTTGATTTGGGGGTTACAGCAGTCTATGTTGATTGCTTGCCGAAATTGAAATATAGCGGTGCAAATCTGGTTTGTAAGATATTTTAGAAGTTAAATTACCTTTATTTAAGTCCATCCGCATATTTGATTAATTTTGTGTCATTCACGACGTAAATACATTAAGCCGAAATCTATGGGAAGCATATCCAATATAAAGACTATATAGAAATTAATAAATTAATAGAACCAAAAGTTCATCAGTTCTATCGCTTATCTAGGTATAATAAATTCCTTCCGGAGATAATACTAGGACTTAATTATACATATGCCTATTTGGCATTGAAGTAAATCGTATAGTGAAACCATAAAAGTTGATATTAATTTCTTAATTCGGTTATTCTGTTCCGGAACTTGAAACATTTGTTGGCCAATGCGTGGGTCGAAGTCGATATGCCAGATTTTCTGATTTCATGCAGTACTCCTAGTTTCAGACATCCAACTGAATAATCCTACAAGAATTCTCTGTTTTGTTTTTAAGAAAACTTTAACTACTTAAAGTAAATTACATACCAAAAGGACCAATACCACCGAACATTAACTAGAGACTAGAAGGTCCACTCTCAGTCGGCACTTTTGATGTAGTGCTTACAAAGGCGAGACGCCAGACATTAGATGAAACGGGGGTGAACCGTGGCACGAGGCCTGAGCGGACAACCAGCATTTCATTTGTGTATCTAGTTCTTTAAGGATTTTGCGAATATCACGGTGATGAAACTTGACTTCTGTCATGGTAGTGTTGATGTTCGATATGGTGGGGAGGGCCTTGCCTTGGGGGACGTCTAAGGTAGAGTGCGATAATAACATTTTGGCGAACATGTTTGCTTTTTCCTTGGCTGTAGTCGCCGTAATGCCACGTGGGAGGGTCGTTTTTGTAAAGTTATTTTGTAAAGTTATTAATTACTGCCTTTAATACAGACCAGAAGTTCCTGGAGCCACTGACGCATTGCAAAAGTTTATTCCTGATCCTTTGACTGTGTTTGTCCTTAGTTTCGTCGATCACACGTTTCCATTCGTTTCTCGTTTCGACAAAATTATTGCGATTTTCAGGGGTCCGATTTTGCTGCCAGTACTTGTAGGCTTGCTGTTTCCTACCTACAGCTCTTTCGCATCTTCTGTCGAACCAGGGCTTTCCTTTAGACGGTAACTTGATGGAATTTGGGATGTATACTTCCATTCCTTAGGAGATTACTTGCGTAATCTCTTCACAGCAGACTGACGCATGACGGGTCATTAGTGCCAAAGCCGACGTCGAGCCAAGGAAAATCTTAGGTAGAATTTAGAACAAACCGTTTCTGGGCTTTATGAATATATTCATGTGTAAGTTGGACTAGCTCTTCAAACGAAATTCCTAATGTTAACAAATCTGAATCGTCTGAAAAATTTGACATGTAACATTCCTGTCTTGTTACTTCAGAAGCAGGGTCATTAACAGACAAAGGGCCCATCACACTCCCTTTCGAAATCCCCAAGGTGAAATCACCGTCCTCAAAGACATATTGAACACCCTGTAGAAGAATTTTGTGATCCAGGCTGTCGAAAGACTTTGAAATATCTAAAAATGTACCCATTGCCAAATTTCTGATTTCCAAACCATTCACTATTTTTTCTATAAAACCGTAGATGGCAGTGTCAACAGATCTCCCCTTTAGGTAGCCATGCTGAGAAGGGCTTATTAGATTTTGTCTGTCAAAGAACCCAACACCCTGGAGCACATAGCAACCTCAAATATCTTTGAGAACACTGGAAGAAGCAATCTTATAGGTCTATAGTTTTCAAGAAGAGTTGGATCGCCTTTTTCATACAGAAGTTTAACTAAAGCCAATTTGAGATTTTGTGGAAAAATTCCGTTGTTAAAAGAATTATTAAAGCAGAGTGGTGCTGCTAACTCATTAGCACATTTTTTTATAAGATTGCTAGGTATCTTATCGTGCCTGCAACTTATTTTATTATTTTTATTATTTCAGGAGACATTTGTGGTACAAAGAAGGAGTTTTCATTTCTATTAACATCGTGTATGGTCTGCGTAGCTGGTAACTCAGCTGCAAGTTTTGATGCAGCATCAAGAATGAACTTATTAAAGTTGTTTGTGATTGTCTGTGGATCACCCTCAATCTGACATGACCCTTTCCCAGTATTTTTACCCTGAATTTCACCCACAATTTGCCATATACATTATGTTTTCTTATCACTTTGAGTTATTCGGTTAAAGTAATCCTTTTTTCTTTCAGATTCAAGCAGTTTTTTGTATGTTTTTTAGTTCGTTATAAATTTCCCTGTACCTTTCATCTTTATTACACATGACTAACAATAGATATTTTGTTGGTTTTTACATTTTGAAATTTCAGGATTTTTAGTTTTTTTCTTTTTCTTTTCTTTCTTTCTTTTCTTCTTTTTTTACTTTGGTGTTTACTGTTTTATGAGGGAAACAATGGTCAAAAAGCTGTGTCACAGTTCCCATAAATGAGATCCACTGCTGATCTACCTCATGCGCTAGTAAAACATAAATTCCCACCCAATTCCGCGACGGGACAAGGATGGTAATGCTGGGGCCGGGGCTTCGAGTAAACCTTCTAGTCTATTGTTAATGTTCGGTGCCAATACATTGCCCCCTCGTTACGATTGTTCAGATGTCCGCAGAACTTTCCATCATGCTATCGCGAATATTTGCATAAGAAAACTATAGTGTGATTATAAAGTAGGTACTTGAGGAGCTAATAAAGTAGGTTTTTGAACCAAAGTAAATTTCTGATCTTCTGAAATCATGGGAAATTGAAAATCATCCCTGATTGATTTCTATAATATCCTATAATATAAGTTTTGAATATCTATAAGCTTTAAGAATGAAATTAATAATTTACAGGCCTGACAATAGATAGATAATAGTTTTTAAGCCCATATGATCTTGGCTAGGTCACGTCCCAAGTATGAGCCGTGGGTAATAAGTGAAATATTTGCATCGTTTCGCAGTTTTCCAAAGAATAAACGGTTTAGAGTTAAATTGTCAAGTGTCAGTTCAAATTTGATTAGTATCCCTTCTCACATTATATCGTTTCTTATTCCCATGTTCCTGAAAATGACGTTATACGACATGACAATGAACTTTTGTCAGACGTAACCTTATCCATCCCGACCCGCCAAACTTTACAAACCAAATTTCAGATAATGGCAATATTTTTTTATTGGAAACGAACATACTTTTAGTGCTATAAAATGGATTTTGAGATATTGAGCTTAACAGTCCCAACTAGAAACTATACTAAAAAGGATTAGATTCGGTATGAGAGAAAGAGGTCTGATGCTCCCAAGTTTTGTATTTTTGTGTTTTTTAAAATGAATCTAAACAGAACAGGCAACACAAATATCATCATAAAGTTCTAAGCTAATATAGTCGTTTAATGTTAGTCACAACTCAACGCAAAAAGTGAAGGTAATAAAATGATTAGAGCTATACACCATAAGATGCAAGTTAATACTACACTGAAAAATTAGGACAAGCAATGAAAAGCATACAAGTGGCAGCAGCACTTATAACAAAGATTTAAGCAGTGAACATTAAGGTATGTCAGTGAATTCTGAAGATGAGGGATATGTTACAGATAAGTACAGATATACGAAGAGAAATGTCGGAAGAAACAGTGCAAGACTCCCTAGCAGTTGGCATGATAAATTGAAATTATGCAGCTTCTATTGAAGCATCAAACAACAGGCAATTTGAGTCAACTGTCAGTATGTAAGAGAATAATAAAACAATTATAACATATATCCGCCATGACAGGGTCCACTACTCGAGGCTTAAGTCATGTCTTCCTTCTTGCGATTGCGGGACAATAGTATGTGGAGAGAAATAGGTGAGACAGTTGAACATGGAAGAATCTCTCTAAAAACAGATGGGGAGATACACTTGTTCTAATACAGAGTCGTAGCACCTGAGGATATACTGAGACTGAAGAGAGCATACGCAATGATCATTGCAACAACGTGGAGAGGTAAATTTGCCGGAGAGGGCGTTCATATATTAAACCGATGGTTCACGATTAATGGGACAACAGTTCTCCGGAACGAGAGTCTTCTTGAAAACTAGCTGCACCCGGAAAAACTTCCCCCTGGGCAAGCACGCAACAGTTTCTAAGCCGAGGTAAACGCTCTTAATAGTTGGAACAATGGACAAGGTCAGACAAAGAAATCAGGCAGTCTGCGCACCCAGAGCTAACTCTAAATTGGTCCAGAAGTGCGAGGATGCTTTGGAGCGGCTGGGACAGGGTAAAAGAGTGAAGCTGATATAGGTGCCGGCATACAGCGGGGTGGCAGATGAACTTACCAGACAATCAAATAGCGGACTGGTCAGAAATGATTAAAACAGAACGGCATGGCTCTTGAAGAGAGATAGGCGGTCCCTGAGCATCCTAGTAGGGGTTATTACAGGCGCGGCCGTCTAAGAAGACACATGAGCCTTACGAGCTTAAAAGAGAGCGCTATCTACCAGGGTGCGGGAGAAACCTCTCTCCCTCACCTGCACAAATGACCAGCCTTTGGAAGGACGAGAAGACTGTGTGCCTGTCATGGCCATGGAGAGATCCTGACCATCATACAGATAGATTAGAGTGGACTGAAGGTGGAGAAGGTGGTTAGGAGGGGATCTGGGGCCTCCCCCAAAATACCACTGCTACTACTGCATCTATTTATGTATCAAGTTCATTTGCACTTTTGGAATAAAACAACTTTGTTCAGGTCCATTGAACACCCAAAACTCTCCAAAATAAAATACTGGCAACCAACCTAGGCAATTGCGCCCTCTATGAATTCATGCACTCTAAAAATGGTGAAAAATAACCAAAATTTGCAATCCTCTTACATTAATTAAACAGAATCATTATCGTTGCAGAAATTCGGCTTCACCAGATATGTATTCCAATAATGTCAATTTGATATTAATATAAGAAAAGTGATCAGTTTATATTATGTTTGTTTAAAATCTGAAGGCCCCCACTGCCTGTGCCTGGCTAAGTGTGGTTAATGTATTATATAAAAATAATTCAGAATAGTCTCTAAAAACTAGATTCAGAATGTGCTAAGTACATGCAAACCTTTTAACAGATGAAAAAAATAAAAGAGAAATATGGAACCAAATCAAATATAATAACGAGCCCTGTAGGCAGACACATATGAAGAACGCGAGAAAACGTAACAAATATATTATTTAGATCAAACAAATAAACGAAAGGGTTCTTCAGCTGAGCCCCAAGAAGGGTTTCCGGAAATACGATGCTTTTCCATGAAAGTAGCAATTAAATTTCGTCTGCTTCCCATTTTCAGCGTTTTATTGCCATATTTATGTTTACGCACAGTCACGTAAACATTATATTTTAGGCCTCACATTAAAAACGTAAAACACGTTTACAACGTGCACTTAAATTTATGAATTTCAATACGTCACCGTCATATTAAAAAATGGAAATAAATTATACGTATGTAAAAGTATTCGTTATTTTTTAAATAACATATTAACCAGCAAATTTTGGCTCAGCAATGAACTGTCGAAATTCATTTATGATCTACTTAGTTGCTAAACGCAGTTTCCATTAAAATATCTGGTTCTGAGATTTTGCAATATATATTAGATTTACCATTGGCAAAATGGCATTAGTTAAGTAACAATGAACTCTAGAGGTATTGCTAAACACCTAAGGTCTCAGAAGATTTAAAAAGTAGAATTAGGTTATCTTGTAATTGAAGCATTGAAAAAAAAATCACAATCATGCTTAAGAAATAAGCAAGGTCATTCTCAACATCTAGATTAGTTTCATTTTAATTCATACATAGGGTATAAACAATCATTATTTCTTAAATTTATGACCATAAAGGTGGGGGTGATAACTAACTTTGTAATTAACCAGTTTAATTAGTGGACTGTATAAAAATAGGGTGCTGGAGGTTTTATTTCTAAGGTGTGAATTGAAACATGTATTCTAGGTATTACGTGATTTAATGCAAGAGTTAATTTGCATCAAATATGATAAATATATACATTGATTTCTAACTAGTTTCAAGCATTCATCCTTTCACACATAAAACTAAATAGGTACTGTACATTCGGTTAAATATTATTAAATGTCTAACAACACTTCTTCATTATTTAAATCTCAAATGAATTAGATACCTCCTTTATTACTGAATTTAATTAATGTTGTTTTTCAACTAACTGCCTTTACGTTCGCACAAAATACCTTGTACTTTTCGTCTTCTTGGATTCTCTCAATTTAACTTTTCCAGGAATATAGATAAGACTTCGAATAGTTGATTCGAATCTCTACGAACAGGGATAGAGTTGTCTACTGCAAATTTCCATCCGCCATTTTACCTTCTTCTATCTTCAACAGAAGAGACGCTACGAGCTGTATTGTCTCTAAAAATTGCTTCAAACGCCCAAAGGAGTTGTTTATCCAAGCTTGGACAAAGAGAAGAGAGAATACAGCAGATATTCTCTAAATATCTGTACAAACCAATGAGAAAAACTACTAAATATCTTGGCGTCAGCCAGGGCTACGAACGGGTAGATGTACTTGGCGTCAAATTCATGCAGAGCGATGACTGGATCGGTGCATCACGGTTGAGTGTTTGTAAGGCACTAAAATCTAATTTTTCCTACCGACGCGGGCAGGGAGAACTGAGCGGGAAATTGCGCGGATACGGATGTATTTAAGAGGGTAGAAGCATATTCTTTCTTTATTTGACATATTGTTGTTTACACAACATCGCCGGAGGCAAAGATATATTAAATTGAGAACGATTAATAACGATTTCCTTGACGTAGTATCAACTTGCTTTTTAGAGATTGTTGAATATAACGAAATCTATTGTACCGACAATCCAGGTTCGGACTAAGGAGTAACTGAAATACGACATTTTAAATACACAAATTTCAGTTTACCTGGGGTGAAATAAATTTAGTTAGGCGTGAGTTATGACTCAATCATACTACGGATATACACGGTGTTATCACCAAACTATACGGTGAAAACCGACAAGTTAATACACAAGTTGGGTTGTTTCCCTAAGACATACTCTTGTCTTTTCGTTTGAAAATTATTTATTATTATTTTATTTCTTATGTAAGGTCAATTTTCAGTCAGCAGTCCAAATTTGCGTGAATAGCAATCTTGATTAATTTTTTGTTTTTCCGAATATATAATTGATATACAGATCCGTTAAATTGGCATTCTGTATTATTAATATACAAAATATCAGCTCGTTGAGAAACTGATAATGGATATTTTATATCGAAAAGTCGCGTCGAGAATTATTATTGAGTGAGTAATACTTGCATTTAGAGTTAAAAGTTGTTTCAAAATATCAATTATAAATTTCCGTATTTAAGAAAAATTAAGTTGCCATTGGCAACCTCAAGGTAAAACGATGTTCAAAAATTCTGGTGAGGTCTTGTAGAAAAAAATATATTTTTCAAAGGAAATATTTTTTTCTAAAATAAAATGTATTTAGAAAATAAAGTTTAGACAATGCTCGAATTTTTTGATCATCCCTTAAAGTATGAGAAACATAGAAACTTTGCCGACGTCTCTACAATATACCTCCAAGAAGGCAACTTTTCTGATGTAATCGACCTCGCAACTCCTACTGATTCAAGTATAATTTATTAGCAGAAAAAAAATATGCAGTATTAAGCACGTGTTTTTTCGTGTTTTCTTATAGTAATCATTATAAAGCAAATTAAAAACAATAGTTGTTCAAGACAATGGCCGTCAACACTAAGATTCTTAGTAAGCATATTAGTGCAGACATAGTACATGCTTGAGTCATTCTAATTTACAACGGATCTCGGCAAGTAATATATTGACTTTAAAGCCTTTTACTTTTGCAACATTATAATTTTAATTCCTATTAGAGGAAATACGCAATGCAGTAGTTTCGACGGAACTGTGTTTATAATAGCGGTCTTGACAATCACCATTAATTTTATTACGGTACATGTTGCTCTAATGAACAAAAAATACCATATAAAGGGTATGCAATTATGCATTGCAAAAGCCTTTTTCATACTGAAATAGTTAGTTAATCACCTCTTTGTTTGCAAAACTAAAAAAACTATATCAATTCCAATACATTCTTGGTACCAAGAATAAAATGGAGCATATGCGATTGCCAACAATACAAACCAAAATGTTTTGTCTGTATAAAGTCAGAATTACGCAATTTCACAACCTCCATATTATTTAGTAATTCTGATTTCACTTTCTGGTTTAGGCCATCTGTAGTCAAAATGACGAATTATATAACGTTTGATATTTTTACCTTGGAATTGATTGCCTTTGGCTCCACAAATGATTAAACTTGGTTTGAATTGGTATAGAGCCTCTTCGGCCCAGGCTCCAGGATGTAAACTGCAAAAGTGCAAGTTTAGTGACCCTAATGAAATGTGTTGAAAATTATCAATATAAACCTTTAATTTGGTGTCGTTATATAGATGACATTTTTTTTCAATTTATCCATATAACGAACATTTTCTTAACGATTTTCTAAATCATATTAACACCAAAGAACCCACAATCAAATTTACTATAGAAAAAGAAATTATTGAAAAACTTTCATTTCTTGACATTCTTATAAAAAAAGACTTGAATAGTTTCGAAACAAAAATATACAGAAAACCAACACATACAAACAGATATTTAAATTTTAATTCAAATCACCCAATAATGGTAAAAAAGGGGGTCGTAAAAAGTCTATATGATCGAATGAAAATAATTTGTAATAATCAAAATTTTAACACAGAAAAAGAATTTTTGAGCAATGTTTTGATTAATAATAACTATCCTATTGATTTAATTCAAAAATGCTTTATAGAATTTGAACAACCAAATATCAGACAAAATCAAAATAGACCTATTACGAACCTCTTTATTCCTTATATTCCAGGTTTATCAGACAAAATAAAACGAATAGGTAATAAATTTAACATTCGTACAATTTTCAAAACAGAAAACACCCTTAGATCTAAACTAACAAAAACAAAACCACTTAATGAAAATGAAACTACTAAAAATGTTATCTATAAAATACCATGTGAATGTAATAAATTTTATATAGGTGAGACCTGTAGAACATTATCAAAACGTATAAAAGAATACCAAACTTATATTAGAAATGCACAATTCCACAAATCACATATTTGTCAACATGCATTTGATAACAATCACAGAATACAATGGAACGCTTCTAGTATTTTGGCAAAGGAGCCTTCATCTAAAAAACGTAAAATTAAAGAAAGTGCTTTAATTTTATTAAATAAAGATGAATGTGTTGCTTCAACTTCTGTTAGTTTTAATAGCACATGGTTACCTTTGCTAAAAACTGAAGTTGATAAGGGACACTTAAAAATTAACTAATCCTTTCAACAAAAATCATTAAATTCTTCCTAAGCGAATAACACCAAATTATAGATATATAAAACTTCAAAAACAAATTAATTTACCAAATAACACCTCATTATCACACTAAATACCAGTTAACCAGTAATTATATATGGCATTATAATTGTCATCTTGTCAAAGTCAGTTCAAAGCCTGACAATCTGCAAGAGCTTTTTACTGTTTTATTGTATTTGCTAACAATTTTCTGTTTTAGTTTTTTGCCTTTCTTGAAAACGATAGCAGACTTGCTTATCGAATCGACGATATATAGGTACACATTTCATTAGGGTCAGTAAGCTTGCACTTGTGTAGTTTACATCCTGGAGCCTGGGCCGAAGAGGCTCTATACCAATTCAAACCAAGTTTAATCATTTGTGGAGCCAAAGGCAATCAATTCCAAGGTAAAAAATTAATCCTCCACAACAATATAGAACATATCGACTATAACGTTTGATGTTATATTTTATTTAATTAATGTATGATCATATCCGTATGGTCAATAGCCTGCCCGCCAACACTCACAAAGATTGTAAATGACATTTTGTCTGCAGAAGAATAATTCCTACAAACATATGTCGGTAAGTTCTTGGGTTTCTAGATACAAGGCGATAAAGTTGATATAAGAAAACCATTACTGCACTGAACGAAACATGATTCTTGTAGTTTTTGCCACGCTCTTTCTTGACTTCTAACTTTTTAATTACCTTCAATTCAGATTGGAAGAAGTTGAAACTGAATAGAGTTAAATAAAAAAAAAATAAAATGGGAGTTAACAAAATTTGCAAATATTGATGCATAGGCCAGAACGAGTTGTTGTCGAACCGTGCAAATTAGGCCCGATCTCAAATATCGGAGAGTAGAGGGAGGGTTAAAAATCCCCAAGTTGAAATATGGAACTCGTCTTGTCTTATAGGCTTCGCAACAAAATGAAATGTGAATAATAAACTCAGCGGTGGACGTCGGAAATTCAGCAATAATAATAAAAATATATAAAGAATCATGAAACCAGAAGTTAATAAATAATAATAATAATATTAATAATAATAATAATAAGGATAGATCGATAGTTTAAACCGATTAAATTATTAAGGCCAAATAATACAAATCAAATATATTTACTACTTATTTCCCTTTTGGAACACTAATACCACAAGAATAATAAATAGCCAGAATCCAAACTCTCAACTGTCACCGTGTATATTGACATAAAGCGCTGGGTGACCTTCAGTCCAGGTCACAACCAGAATTCCATGAGCGTGCTTACTGCATTTTTACTGATTTAATATTATCCATCTTATTAAGAAAATAGTACGGAAGGCGGGATAGCTGAACCATTGTTTATATAGTGCTGAACTTTAGTTGAGAATAAGTGAAACTAACCGAAAGTTGATTGGACGACTATCCCAAACTAACCAAGCCTATTAAATTGATTATAACGTATCGGAACCGGCTCAAATAAGTAAAATAGGTTGATATAAATGAAACTAACCAAAAGTGGATTAGACGACTAACCCAAACTAGCCAAAGCTATTAAAATTGATTATAACGTATCGCAACTGGCTCAAATAAGTAAAATAAGTTGAGGCTAAGTGAAACTAACCGAAAGTTGATTGGACGACTAACCCGAACTAACCAAATCTATTAAAATTGATTATAACGTATCGGAACCGGTTCAAATAAGTAAAATAAGTTGACACTAAGTGAGATTAACCGAAAATTGATTAGACGACTAACTAAAACTAACCAAATCTATTAAAATTGATTATAACTTATCGGAACCGGCTCAAATAAGTAAAATAAGTTGAGACTCGATAAAGAAGTATTCACTTCCATCACGTATAGATACTGTGATACTCGTGACTTTTTTTATCTGTAAATATGAATGCCTATTTTTTTATGTACTATATTAATAGATAATTTTGCATATTAATGAAATATCTGGCAGCGTTAGTATAGCGGATTATTTTGATATGGTAGGATTCAACAGGAAATTATTATTTGGAACGGTTTTAAAATTAAAACTAAAGCCCAAACGCATCGTAACGGATATCTGTGAATTTGTCAAATACTGATGGTTTGGAAAAATTCATTAAATAAACGGTACTACTTTCACGCTTATTGAAACTATCGGAACCGATTCAAATGACTAAAATAAGTTGAGCCTAAGTGAAACTAACTGAAAGTTGCTTCAACGACTAACCAAAACTAACCAAATCTATTAAAATGTGTTATAACGTATCGTAACCGGTTCAAATGACTAAAATAAGTTGTTACTAAGTGAAACTACCCGAAAGTTGATTGGACGACTAACCAAAACTAACCAAATCTATTAAAACTTATCATAACGTATCGGAATAGGTTCAAATGACTAAAATAACTAGATACTAAGTACCATACTTGGGCGCCTAACCAAAACTAACCTAATGTATTAAAATTTATTATAACGTATCCTAACTGGTTCAAATGACTAAAATAAGTTGAAACTAAGTGAAACTAACCGAAAGTGGATTAGACAACTAACCAAAACTTACCAAATCTATTAAAATGAATTATTATATGATTCTCTCACACTATTTCTCTCTTATAAAATCGTTAAAGAAGTATTCACTTATATCACGTGTAATGTGCTACTCACGACTTTTTTGCCAATCTCGACGAATTATGACCCCTAGAATCCATCACAAAACATTAAATTTAAAAAAAACAAAATTGTGTCTCTGTGTGTGTGTATCTGTCCGTCACACGACTTTTCTCCAAAACCGTTAGGCCGATTTCTACCAAAATCAGTATTTAGGAGTTTCGGGACAATATCTCCAGACGTTTTATAGTTTTTTTCTTTAACTTTACAAATAAGGAGTGTTTATATAAAGAAAAATATTAAAAAATTGGCTTTCACAAAAACGGCTTTAACGATTTTCAATTTAGTAGGCAAATAATACGTACTACCACGTTTTTCTGTGAAGCATCGCTGAAGATCCCTTTGCTCTTTAGAAAAATGAGCAAAGTCGATTTTCTCGGAAACAGCTCCAACGATTTCCTTCAAAGTCTGTACTTATTTACCAATTAGTAAGGCAAATAATATGCACTTGTTTGTTTTCCTAGGAAAAAATAAGATAAAGCCACTTTACTAGTGAAAATATTGACCTTCTAATTTTTCCTAGTTCTGTGTCGGAACTATGTTCCAACTTTTTTTTTAATTCCAATAAGCGAGAAAGTAGTACCGTTTATTTAATGAATTTTTCCAAACCATTCACAGATACCCGTCTTGATGCGTTTTCAGCATATGGGCTTTAGTTTTACTTTTAAAACCATTCCAAATAATAATTTCCTGTTGAATCCTATCATATCAAAATACTCCGCTATAGTATCGATGCCAGATATTTCATGAAAATGCAAAATTATCTATTAATATAGTACATAAAAAGATAGGCATTCGTATTTACAAATAAAAAAGTCACGAGTATCACAGTATGGTTACGATACGTTATAATAAATTTTAATAGATTTGGTTAGTTCTGGTTAGTCGTTCAAATAATTTTCAGGTAGTTTCACTTAGTGGCAAGTTATTTTAATCATTTGAACCGGTTACGATAAGTTAAAATCAATTTTAATTGATTTGGTTAGTTTTGGTTAGTCGTCCAATCAACTTTTGAGTAGTTTCACTTAGTATCAACTTATTTTAGTCATTTGAACCGGTTACGATAAGTTAAAATAATGTTTAATAGATTTGGTTAGTCGTCCAATCAACTTTTGGGCAGTTTCACTTAGTATCAACTTATTTTAGGCATTTGAACCGGTTACGATACGATATAATACATGTTAATAGATTTGGTTAGTTTTGGTTAGTCGTTGAATCAACTTATGGTTAGTTTCACTTAGTTTCAACTTATTTTAGTCATTTGATTCGGTTACGATACGTTATAATAAATTTTAATAGATTAGGTTAGTTTTGGTTAGGCGTCCAAGTATGGTACTTAGTATCTACTTATTTTAGTCATTTGAACCGGTTCCGATACGTTATAATCAATTTTAATAGATTTGGTTAGTCGTCCCATCAACTTTCGGTTAGTTATTTATACTGATGTTTTCAGCGATTTAATCATTCCTAAGATATTAAAGATGCTAATAAATACAACTACTTATTTTCTCCATTAGAATTTATTTCGCCAAATTGTTAACTTATGGTTTTTGGTTACCCTCTATTAATCGATTTTAATGTATAATATACGTTAACTCGTCCAAAAATCTATTAAAACACGAAACACTCAACAAGGGAAAATGCATCCAAAGTATTTCCAACAGCTATAATTTTATCGTATTTTAGACGATCTGTTTACTACAGCCGTAGCGCCTACACTGGCGAGTTTCGGCGGAATTTCGGCGGATCGAGACATTCGAGGTCACGAGAAACCAGGCGTAGCAACAAGGAAACATTGTATTCTGGTTATTTATTATTCTTGTGCTAATACTATATTTAATGAAATGAAACAGATAGGTAGGCAAATAGAAAGTCGGTTTATTACCATTATGATAGCAGGATGGTCTGTTATAAAAAAAACTTTTGACTTTTAGTCAACTAAAATAAATGAAATGTGTACTACGGTACCACACACTGCACTTGAGATTACCTAAAAATTGTAGTACCTAACAGTAGTTACTAGATACAAAACAAAGATGGTAATTCCTACGGTAGAATATTTGTTGAAAACTGAATAAATTTACGAAGATAAGTCAGTCTATCACTGACTTATGGCAAGAGAAAACTAGTTTGGGTTAGGATAACCCAGTACATGATCGTGCGCTGTTCGCATCTTTCGAGCCCTTTACAACGTAATACTAACTAGTTATCGTCTGTTGTGAATTTAAAAAAAAGACCGTTGAAACTACCAAAAAATATATGACAAAGCGCTATCCAGGACTCTCCAGAAAGGAAACGTTCAGAATGCAAGGAACTTCTTAGGTTCAAGTAGGTAGGAAGGTAGTAACGCAAGAAAACTTCCTCTATCGAAGAAAGGAAGGACGGAAGGACAGCGGACTACTCACATAACCAGGAAAGAAGCTCCCTCTTAAGCATCAACATATTTAAGGTTTTGCTTAAAACACGAGGCAAAGAACATTTACAGATTGAACAAATACTTGACTTGTTGACTGCATTAGGCCGAAATTGGCAAGGCTGCCTCGAAAAGTGACGAGAAAAGCTTCTGTGAAGAGTATTAAAACGGAATTAGAGCCACGTGTGATGAATTTTTCATATGATGGCGACACTCAAAAAAGCCGAACTAAATCCCATTAAGGAGCGAGTTTCAGTCACCAAACAAACAATTCAGTAAAGATAAGGTAAAGGTAAACTCAAAAATGAGTTAGGTGAAAAATCCCAAAAAGGTGAAGTCAGTCAAAAACATCCAACCCGACACCAACACTGGAACTTCAATGGCTGACTTGTGAAGTGTGGCGCACGCGAAATTTCCAGGAACCAACGTGGAAGGCAAAGAACCTTCCTCTAGAATCCCCATCTTAAAAAAATCCAAACACAACTCGTATATCACATGTCTAACCCAACAATTTTTCCAGTTGATTTCGAAAGTAATACTCCATTATTTTGACACACCGAAGCCTATTTTAATTAAAGCTAGCCGAAAGAAAACGACCCGACATTTATTAAAAAGAACATGCTAGAATAAATTTTAACTCCCGCCCTGTCAAAATCATCGAATGGCCACAGGACCTTCTAGAATTAGTACGCTTTAATATCACTAAAAAAAAACTTCACGAAAGAAAACAAAACCAATGTCGATTTTAAATTTTAGAGAGTACTTCATCTACCACGCCACAGAGGTCACCACGCGAATAGATAATCTCATTGGTCCCATGAAAGATTGATTGGTGAACGCAAATTCTTAAATGAATTCTTTCATAGTACCGCAACTTGTCGACCTGTCAATTAGTGACATTTCGGTGAACGACCGACGAGCGCGAAAATCTGGCCCGTTACAAACTAATATTAATACATTAAAATTAGTTAAAGTAGTTGTTGAAAAAGGCCATCTTTCACCATTATGCGTGTTTCTGCTCGTCTTATTTGCTAACCGTCATAGAGTGAAGCGGTCTTATTCGTAAATCGTTTGCGTAATAGGCAAAGGTAACAATCATCAAATGAACAATTGGGAAACATAATAAAAAGACATATTCATCATTTTCAAACTTGAGCTTTTTATGTTTACGTAATACTTTTATTTATTTTCCTATTTTTATTCTCATCTCAACTGTTTTTTTCTTTTCAGTTCATCTATTGACGCTTGTGCTGGCAGTTTCCGCCGGACAACAATATTTTCGGGTACAACCGCACGATTTTAGAGTCCAAGAAGGTGGAGAGGCTATGTTAGAATGTGAAGTTGCCATGTTAGCCGGCGCGGTGCAATGGACGAAAGACGGTTTTGCGCTAGGTAAGCATCTAACTCATATAATAAGTACTTTTTCAGGAAAATATTAAAACACCTTGGTCGATACAAACAAATTAATTTTATTAATTTATTTAAGCCATAAAGGTGTAGGTGGCTAATTAACTGTCTAATTGACCACAAGCAAATTAAGTGGACTGTATTAAGATAGGGTGGTGAGGGTTTTAAACATACGTTGTGAATTGAAAATCGGTAAGTAGGTTAGTTATTAACTCTTTTAATAATATAATTATACACTTGCATTTGATACGCAAAATAGAAATATACATATACAATTCTTAGACTAATTTCAAGCATTCGTTCATTCACACATACAACTAATATTACAAAACAGGTTATTTATAAAGTGAAAATCTACTGAAAGTTCTTGATTTTGTGATTTAAACTGACTTTTTTGTCTTTAATTAATTTAATACATTTAGTTTTCTCCAACTTAGCAACGTTCACACATCATACCTTTGGACTTTTACTGCTTTACCTGTATCTTCAACAGGGAGAGATTTTATTTAGTTACTTTCCAACTTAACTTTTGTTTGTTTCACGGAAACCATAAGATCCCGCTTTCACCGTGCTTGCAGAAATTATTCGACCAGGAATGTCAATCCGCCATCTTACGTTCAATTTTCGAAAGGGGATGCTATCTTTCTGGCTTTCGGGAATTGGGTTAAACTGCCCAAAGGAGGTCTTTGTCCAATCTTGGACAAAGATAACTGAGGTGCACTGAATATTAACTAATATTTGTGCATACTAATGGAGAAATTGCCAAAAAGGTTGTAACCTTTGGCGCGAAGACGAGAACAGAACTTTAGCTGTTGATTTAGTGAAAGTCTAAAACTGCACTGAAATATAAATATGATCTTTCTTACGAGCTCGGGAGGGACAATAACGCGGGAAAGTTCCGCGTCGGTTTTATCTGAGAGGGTGAAAACATCTTCTTTCTTTCCTTGACACACTGCTGTTTATTGAACACTGACGGAGACACGGATATATTAAATTGAAAACGATTACACACGATTGAAGTGACGGAATGACATTTAGCTTTATATAATGGAATCGACCATCCAGGTTTGGACTAAGGGGTAATAAAGAACTGACATATGCTGATTTAAATGCACAAATTTCTGTTTACCTGGGGTTAAATAAATATATTCGTGGATCAATTATGGCTCATACATACTACATACATACAGGGTGTTATCACCAAACTATACGGTGAAAAACGAAAGTTATACACGTGTTGGGGTGTTTCCCCAACACACCTTTTAACGAAAACACCACAGAACATGGTTAGAATTTTTTTTTTGTTCAAAAATCGATGGAAAATGTATTATTCAAGTTTGCAAGGTGTATAATTCCAGCTTGTAGTGGAGCTACATTAGGTTTAGGCGCAGTAGCAGTTTGAATGGACTTGACATTCTAGACCTAAAACATTTTTTTGTCCAAAAATCGATAGGTTCAATATAGAATAGGAAATGTATTATTCAAGATTGCATAGTGTATGTCTCCAGCGTTTTGGGCACAGTAGTCGGTTAAAATAAATGGGGTTGACAATCAAAGCTTGGTCTCATTAGATGATGTTCTAGATACAGTACTAAATTTATTCTATTCATCGGGCTCCTATTGTTCCAAATATTTATTGTTTTAACAAGCATCTAAAC
Organism: Pissodes strobi; assembly: GCA_016904865.1. Taxonomy (NCBI): domain Eukaryota; kingdom Metazoa; phylum Arthropoda; class Insecta; order Coleoptera; family Curculionidae; genus Pissodes; species Pissodes strobi. The sequence continues at coordinate 47,667 of MU184447.1, read as the reverse complement.
TTTTTACCGCGATAAATATTTAATTTATGATTATGCGTTTGGGTAAATTAACTGGAATTTTCTGAGAATAACATAAATGATATTTAATATGTCTCTATAAAATATTATTACGACCAGCTCTCAATCCGAGAGCGTGAAATACGTGTAGAATATATCGATAACATGTTAAACCTGGAAATTTGGCCAAATTTTCATCCCACTTCTTATATTTTCCCATTAAATAAAATCTGAGAGCGTACGATCTAAAGACTTGGTCAGCTCCACAACTAGTTCATTGTTTTCTAGTAACTCTCTAGCCAAAATAATCCATTCGAAATGTCCTAGTTTCTCTAGTATTATGCGCTGTGTAACTGTCCTGTTGAAACCGCAGCTTCCGAAACTCTGCTTTAGCAGGCACTGCGGGACGTCGGAAAGTGTTCAGGGCCGTATGCAAGTTGTTCTGAGAGGACTGGTCAACATTTGAAAATGGTTAGATGAATCCTCTCTTTCATGGCAATTTGCACCTTGTTAAACATGTTTTGTTGTTAGAAATAATATTTTGGAGTTTTTAGCCACGATATTCTTCTTTCTGGTCTCATTTTCTCTCTCTCTCTAGAATAAATTTACTCATTACACTGACCATTTCTCACAATTTGTCCTAATTATTCAAGCCAACGAGTCTTATCAATTATCGATTTTATTTTGCTTCACCTACACTCTCTCAATAACGGATTGATTTGATTAGTGATGTGGTATATTGAGGACATTTTTAGAATAGTCACATTTCGACTTTTTTAGAAAAGTTCACGCTGCTGTTGGAAATTTTAACGAACGATTTCGAGAACGCCAGATTTTTGCAAAAATTGAGAGGTGTACCCTACAGACGACTCGAATTTTGCGAGATAATTGCAGAGAGGATCGTGGCAAACCCTAGCTGTTTGATACACATCTGTTTTAGTGGCGAATCTACCTTTTTTTCTCAATAGTAAGATGAATGAATATGTAACCTGTTAGGTGCTGAAGCGATGGATACCTCGGCACATTTTGCCAAGGTCACACCAAGTTTTCTCAAAAAGTTAATGTGTAGGCGGACATTTTAGGGGACCATGTTATAGGTCCACTCTTTTTGGAAATGTACCCGACCCAATATATTTTCAAATTTTGATAAGCCCTCTAATAAACGACGTCGTTACCAAAATCCACATGAATTTCTTACAAATATCACGTACCAAAAAGATTTGCAAACCCTAGTTATTTGATACACATGGATTCTGGGGGGAAGCACAAGTTCGACGAAGAAACTCACTCGATACAGACAACGATCAACGCCCGAAAGAAACCAGAAACTCTTCATTGCAACCTATAATATCAGAACGCTAAGACTTGAAGAACATATGGAAGACTCGATCAAGAACTCCAGCATATAAAATGGAATGTTCTAGGCCTAAGTGAAACTAGAATGAAAGGAGAAGTAACAACATCTCTGAAGGTCTGGACACCTACTTTACTAAAACAACACAGAAACCAACTATCACATAGGGGGAGTCGATCTGATGATCAACAGACCCCTGAAAAATCGAGACACAAGAATGAAATCTATCTCTACCCGAGTAATATACATCATGATACAAATTGACAACAGGTACAGCCTACAAGTAATCCAGGTGTATGCTCCGACCAGTGCATCCGATGACGAAGAAGCAGAACAGCTATATAGCTATTCTGCTTCATATGAAGATATAACAAATGCAAAAAACAACGAAAATGCTAAGTTTGTTACAATTATTGCGGTCTTCAATTCTAAGATAGGGCAAAACACTGATGAGAATATCCCGAACGTTGATAAATTCGGTCTTGGCCAAAAGAACAGCAGAGGAGAAATGCTAATTAACTTCTGTAGAAAGGAAAACCTATTTTGTATGAACTCTTTCTTTCAAAAACCTCCGCAACGAAGAGGGACCTGGAAAAGCCCGGTACCGACAGAAACGAAATCGACTACATCATTACCAACAGGAAAGATATATGCCAAAATGTTACTGTTCTTAACCGATTCGATACCAGTAACGACCACCATATTGTTCGGGCAACCCTAAAAATAAACACAAGATTTGAAAGACATAAATTAATACACCAGAAAAACTACCCTGCTAAGCAGAAACAAAGACGCATTCCAACGCAATCTAACCACCAAATCAGGAGAACCAAGAACACTCCTGTAATTCGGAATGGACGAACTGTCGGAACACATCGAGAAGAGCATTCATGTTGTAATATGCTCAAAACAAAAAGAAATATCAAAGAAAATTAGCACACACACAAGAAACCTAATGAATCTAAGAAGAGGAATGGATAGGAAAACACAGGGTTGTAAGGCGATAAATAAAGTTATCAACAAGATTATCCGGAAAGATGAGGGACCACAAAACAAAGCTGAGAAGAAATACAATAGAAGATAACAGAAGCATGAAGGTTCTCAGATCCAAGCTATCAATCGGAAGACCAAAAATAACCAAAATAAGAAACAAGGATGGTATCATAATCAGTAATCGGAAAGAGATCGCAAACACAGGACTTCTATATAAAGCTGTATAGTTCTATAGCCCACGATAATCACTATCAAAAATCAAAAATTCAAAACGTGGGATCGGAAGAATTTCCCGAAATAGGTACAGGCGAACTAATGGCAGCACTAACCGAGATGAGAAACAGAAGAAGTCCAGGAGAGGATCAAGTTACCAGCGAAATGATAAAAATGGGTGACGCAGCTGTTCTGGAAGGTGTACGAATCCTACTGAATAAATGTCCGACGGAAGAAAGAATACCAAAGAAATGGCAAGATGCGGAAATTATTCTGCTATACAAGAAAGGAGACAGAAACAACATCGAAAATTACCCCCCTATTAGTTTGTTATCGCATTTATATAAGCTATTAACAAAGAATGTAACATACCAACCATACGAACAAGCGGGATTTCGGAAGGGATTCGGTGCTATAGACCACTTGCAGACACTTCGTACTTTTATCGAAAAAAGCACTGAGTATAACATAGAAATGCACATAGCCTTCGTTGACTACCAGAAGGCTTTTGACTCCGTCGAAACCTGTGCCATACTTCGATCCCTAGACAATGCGAGAATCGATTCCAGGTACTCAAACTTGATCAAGCAGATCTATGAAAACGCGACCATCCAAGTAAAAATTGACGAAGATTCAAAGACAGATAATATTCCAATCAAAAGAGGAGTGCGGCAATGAGACACAATTTCGCCGAAAGTATTCACATTAGCCTTGGAAGATGTCTGTAAAAAACTAAACTGGTATACAAATGGAATAAATATCGACGGAGTGCACCTCAACCACTTGCGATTCGCAGGCAATATTGTGGTCATCGGCAGCACTGCAGAAGAACTTAAGATCATCCTTCAAGAACTCCACCAAGAGTCAGCGAAAATCGGTCTTGAAATGAACTTATCAAAAACCAAAGTCATGAGCCCAGAAAATATCCAGGTAATAATTGATAACCAACCCATTGAAAAAGTATCAGAATATGTTTATCTTGGTCATAAAATTAAATTGGGAAAGGAAAACCAGATTTCTGAAATTTCAAGAAGAATAGGCCTTTCGAGGGCGGCTTTTGGCAAATTGGGTTAAATTTTTAAATCCAAGGATTTCCCTATAAACCTTAGAAGAAAAGCATTCGAGTCATGTGTACTGCCGGTGCTCACTTACGGCCTTGAAACAATGTCGATAACTCGCAAGACATCCACACAGCGAGCAATGGAAAGGGTTATGCTCGGAATTAGTGTGAGGGACAGAGTCCGAAATGAGGTAGTCAGAAGACGAACTGGCGTGACGAAGGTACTAATTCGAGTGGCGCAGCTTCAGTGGAGATGGGCTGGTCACATAGCAACACAGAACCCAGACAGGTGGACAATAAGAATCCTAACTTGGCGTCCGAGAGAGACCAAACGAAGCATTGGCAGACCCTAGAGAAGATGGCGACATGACATCCAAAGGATCGCAGGAAAGAACTGGATACAAACTGCAGCAAACAGGAAGACGTGGAAATCTTTGGAAGAAGCCTACATCCAGGAGTGGATAAATGATGGATGAGAAGAAGAAGAAGAAGAAGAAGAAAAAGATTTGGTCCCACCACTTTATTTGAGAGATGTGAGGAATTACTTAGATACAAAGTATCTAGGTAGGTGGATAGGTCAATGGGGTACGACGTACAGAGTAGTCAGCTAGAGCGCCAGAGCTGATGCCTCATAACTATTTTCTATGGGAGATACGTCAAATTGAATATACGTCAAATTGAATTGAACTTCGTCAACGCATTATCAATGTTTGTTCGGGACTGACCCTTAAAATTCTTTAAAATATAAGAGAAGGGTCTGGTGATATGATATTTATTTGTCAAGAGATGCAAAGTGGATATTTCCAATGGCTTTAGAAACAATATTTTGAAGTCTTTTGTTTATGTTGCTTTAATATTATTGGTATGCCTATTAATGTTTCATCATTTTCTATTGAGTTTTAACATCATTTCTAATTGCATTAGATTTAATTTGATTTTTTCTTGTTTCATTCACTATTACGAAATTATACTGATTACACCAAATAATCGGCCATCAATTTATTACAAACCCAGATTATGACAAATTAAGTAAGATTCGAAGTCATTTATATAGGGACATCATTTTAAGTATCTCCCTCGATTAGCAATTGTATTTGCCAAAATTTGATAGCTTAACATGAATATCTCCACCGGCTAAAAATAAAACGGGAAAGGGATGAACTTTGTATCCTCACTGTGTATTGTGAAGTACTAAAACGCATCACCTACTAAGTAAATATCACCCTGTCCTAAGTTTGAACTTAAACTTGGAAAATATAGTGTAAACATTCAATATAAATTAGAAACAACGCGATCGATCAACGCAAGTAATTATAAGCCTTAAACGTGGAACGGTCAGCAAATTTTATTATAAAAATAAGAAGCAAATCATCAGTTCGGCAGAATTTGTTTCTCACCCCAAACCTATTCAACCAGTGCCTTATAGTACACATGTGCATAGGAATAGGGTTCAGGGGGTCCTAAGCTGCAACTTAATTCCCAAGCTAAAACTAAACTAGCGTTACCCACCTAAACTAGTAAAGTCGGATCTACGATAAATTTGCAAAGTTCTGAGAAAGATAATTTCAAAGTAGAATCTGTCAAATAGTTAAAGTGTATTGTATACTCCGAGTGAAATTAAGCTAAACTAATCTGCCGTTAAGAACGTCATTAAATAGCAAATATTAAATAGCAAGAGAAAGTATAAATTCGTTTAGGCTATGGCCAATAAACACTTTTTAACAAAAGTGTCTTCTTTATTCTTATCGCCTGACGTAGATCGATTCCTGACCTGAGCTACACAAACCCCCATACACCCGCATAGCGTGACAATATTTAAATTGATACTAGAAGTACGTGTGTGATACCGAACCTGAGTTCAATAGTATTTATTTGGACGTAAATTGATAGTTAATTTGTGTCTACTTTTTATTACTTTTTTTCTATAGATCACCATGCCCAGCACATTGCATCCGTATAGTCTATTCGCTATTTGCAGCTGCTGGATGGGGAAGCGCTAAACAATAGTGCACGCCAGTGACAAAGGTTTCAACGATCACATTCTTATGTAATATCATTGTTGACACATAGGGGCTCGCAAATGTTGTATTAATAGTGGTAAAAATACATAAAAAATGCTAGTAATACAAATAGTTATCATTACATACTACATACAGTTAAGGGCATTAATATGCCGACTTGTGTCTACATTACGTTAACTTCTAACCTTCTTGAAATGTAATATATTCTGAACAACACACTATAGAGGAACGGTATTAACGTACCATTATCTGAAATTGTGGGTCTAATACCTACGGTTAGTGATTTTCAATCCAAAAACACTTAAATAATTAAGGGTCGGCTATCGATAAAGCCTAGTGTGCGAAATGGTCAATCTTAGAGGGTCAAGTGCAATGAGCCAAGAGCACAGATTCGCCTTTAGGTAATCCACTAAAAGCTCCTTTATTAGTCGAATAATGATTATTGCCTTGTCTCCGTTATGTGGCCGAAGCTTTGTTGCCGAGCCGTTGACTATTTAGGTCGCTGTTCGAATTCCCTACAAAAATTTTCAAAAGTCATTTATTTAGCATCTAAATCTAATAACATTAATGAATTAATGTAAAATTCTGTAAAGTTATTTACAGAAATATTGTGTTAAGCAAAACCGGCTGTGAAAACAATATCAAATGCAAAACATAGTCTTAAATTTGCATTTTGTTAATGTAACTTCTGATGAGAATGAATAATAGTTTTATAAATTGGCAAATGATTAAAATGTGTGCAAAGTTGCTTTGATGATGAAAAGCATATTTTCTAGGGTTTATACTGATTCGTATGATGCAATGACATATTGCTAAATCGTTAACATATAACAGCACTGAATTAATTACATTAGAAACTTTATGTCTGGAAACGGCCAGTTATTGCAAATTCAATTAAAGTGAAAAGCAAAGATTTCGATAAAAGTTCTTAGATTTAAAACAATCTGAAAATAAGAAGTTGCTCGAAATGTCATCGTAAGCCAAATGCTTTATTTATTTAAATGACACATCTTGCAGGTTTGCAATTTTGATTAATACATTTGTCCTAACCTGCATGGTCAAACTTCTGGTTAGTATCTACAGTCACAGCACGACAAACTGAGTTAATAATATATTTTCTCAGACAAATTAAGGTTTGCACGGACGTTTTATTTATTTATTTATTTACGGCAAGCCATTGTAATAAATATAGATAAAAAATTTCAATCAAAATCAACTATATATGTATGTATGTGTACATTATGTATCACAAAGTATCTTAAGTAATAATACAATACTTAAAATGAAAAGAGAAAAATATTCCTAATATACATAGTAATTTAATGTAAGTAAAAATATCATAAAATACTATTTGTTTTTTTTTTAATTTCTTCATTTTGCTTAGTCAAACTAGCCTTACAAACTTAACGAAAAATGGGCTCATTAAAGTGATAGTTAGACGATGAAAGGGTATAAAGAATCCATGATACAGCCTATTTCGAGATCGAACCAGGGCCAACAATTGGGGGGCAGCATTGATAACACATATCAAACACAACTCCCTTACTTCTAAAAAATGTGAAGCCCGATTGTCTCTAATCCATGCGTGTTCATATTCCTCTCTCTGATAACCAGATTTAAAAGCTGCAATTCTTAAAAAGTATTTTGTGAACTCTTTCTACCTGTTCAACATAAAAATAGCATGAAGAGCACCAAACAACTGAGCAGTACCCCAGAGTAATGCAGCCTCTCAAAGGCGCACACTGAAAAATTGGTCCAGAACCTCTGTGATCTTAGAACCTACCAGAACACCAAGATCACATATTTCAGTTTTGATATTGACCGGTGTGTGCTTAATTTAGTATACGAAGGCAATGAAAATGTTTTGTCTTGTAAATATCATCTTATGACGCTTCTCCATACACCATTAAAAAAAACTTTCCGAAAGCGAATACCATCCACCGGAGATTTAATCTCCCTAAAGAGCTTCACATCGTCAGCACTTGACAACAAGACACTATTATTTTTCAACTTCTGAGTCTAAGCCGTTAACACCAGCAAAAAAGTACAGGGCCACACAGCGAACCCTGGGATACTCCAACAGAAACATAGATCTTATCAAAAATAAATCCTTCCATTTTCCTCATTTGGATTTTTTCAGTGGCAAAATCATATATGAAAAAATACCCAAATCATTCAGTTTACTTCGAAGCGCCTCATGATTAACCCGATCAAATGCATTAGAAAAATCTGTATAGACCGGATCAATCTGAGAGCTCGCCACTTTCCGACCTGCTACACATGTAGTTAACTTATAAAGCCTAATGTAAAACAGTTGATCGATCTACCCTTTACAAAACCAGATTGTTCTGGATTGATTAAATTTCGTCCATAATATTGTTTACTTAATAAAAAGTCCTAAACTACTTGACTTCGGACTTCTTCTCTGGAAACTTTAAGTCTTTTTAAAATTTCTTAATTTTGCTTAGTCAAACTGGTAGCCTTACAATCTACACGAGAAATGGGCTCATTAAAACCATGGTTAGACGATAAAAGGGTATAAAGAACCCATGATACAGCCTATTTAAGGAGGGGTTCCACAACTGCATCAGGGCCAGCATTGACAACCTTAAGTAGAACGCGCATAGCAAATAAAATTTACCTTGCTTCCAAAGAATGAAACGTCAGACTGATTCTAATCCACTTATATTCATATTCTTCTCTCTGAAAAACAGATTTAAAAGCTGCAATTCTTTCTATTTGTTGAACATAGCAACTGTATGAAAAAGACGAACAACTGAGCAGTAGTCCAAAATAATACAGCCTCTTGAAGGTGAGCATTGAAAAATCAGTTGAGGATCTCTGGAGGAAGCTAGTGCCTTCACAACCTGAGATGTAATTTGATTAATATGACTTGAAAATGTGATTTTAGAATCTATCAGAACACCAAGATCAGATATTTCAGTTTTGATATTGGTGTGTGGTCAGTTGAGTAAACAAAGTCAATGACGTTTCTTTGTCTTGTAAATAATTAATAACACATATCAAACAAAACTCCCTTACTTCTAAAAATGAGACACCAAAAACTTTCAAAAAAAAAATTAATTTTCCTGGAAGCAAATATCATCCACCAGAGATTTCATCTCCCTAAAGAACTTTACACGTCGGCAAACAGCAAGGCACTACTGTTTCTCAACTTCTGAGTCAAATCCGTTAAAAACAAGCAAATGATTACAGGGCCACTGACTAATGATAATTATTTGATTAAATGTATGAGACTCGTTTTTATTAGGGGGTGGATTGTCTCTTTTATTAACTGAAATTTATTTGGGCGCCAGAGTTCCTAGAGACAATACGAACTGAATATGAATACTTAAATATCAATAACTATAAAGATAAGAATATCAGAAATTTGCCCTTTTAATTCGTGTCTCACAGACCTCAATCTTGCGATAAATTAAACAAAGGAATTCAAACAACAATATATTAATTTTACAATTAATTTACAAATATGAGTAAAGATTATCAATATAATTAAATTACAAATATAATTGATGAAATTATTTGAAATAAAGTTTATGCATAAATTTACTTGGTGATGAGAATTAAAATTAATAGATTAAAAAAAAATTAATTATAACAGATAGTTGGTTTTTACAATAAATTTATCGTCTGACTGACTGATACTTAACTTCGTTCAGGGTTACAGAATAAACCCTGCGATCGTATTGGGACCTCCACTGGAACCGCTTCTGCCTGTTCCCAAGTTCAATTGAGTTAGGGTTATCAAGTTCTTATAGGTAATCCATGTGATGATTTCCACCAATTTGCATGGTACAGCTGTCGTCGGCGTCTCAAATTAGTCGTAACATGAAAGAAGAAATAGACAAGTCTTACTGCTAATTAACTAATATTCAGGGAAATATCATGTGAACATCAGTGACACTGCTGAACATGAGGAAGTGATCTACAATTTGAAAATTTACAGGTTAAAGCAGATATAATCAAAACCTTGAATACAATTTTAAGTTAAGCAAAAATTATACATAACTACTGTTACTCAAGATATCCTTTTTCTTTACTATACGATATGAAATTCAAAAGAAATTATGACTGAAATTTAAAAGAAAATTATGAAATTGCGTTCCAATTCAGTGACTCTCGGCAAATCGAAATAAAAGATAACTTGAATTTAATGATAAATAGAAAAATAGAGGTACAACCGCTCTATAAACGAGTCTTATAACTCCAAACAAGTAATTTCTATTACTTTTTGTTTTGGCCCTTGGCACATAAACGATAATTGGGCATAATTACGCATCAATCAATTAAAGATAAAGATAAGATAATCACTATCTCGCATCGAGATAGAGATTTAGATAAAAGATAAAATAAACAGATACATTTACTCATGTGAGATTAACCTCTCATAAATGCAAATTAATATCGGTACATCAGTGTTGAGACGAGACAGGGTGAGTGCTAATAATTATATGATTGATGTAACAAATAAACTGAGGATTTAATTACATAAGCCTGGAAAGAAAAATTATTAAAACCAGCAATACTATGAGGGAAAATTCTGAGATATTCTACTGAAAATTCAATTTACTACCTTTGCAGGAATATATAAAATTTACTCCGAGAATTCCCCAAATAATACTGTTCAATTTGAATGGGAATACGTAAAATAATGTGCGTGACCGCTAAGCGATGAAATAATTACGTTCTCTGTAAATTTGGACTAACCCTCTTTCAAATTACATGAATTTGACTAATAAGAGACGCAATTATTCACCAACAAATCGGTATCCTAACCCAACGGTTACGACAAAAATTAATATTATTGAAGCTGTAAGCTAATTGAAAGTGTAATATAAAAATGCTAACTTCTTGCTTTAGCCAAATACGATTAAGGGAATCAGAAACTATTATTAATTATGTATTTAAAAATGAAAAAATTGGTGAAATATATTGCAAGATGAATGAAATATTTCTAGATTAAAAATTAGCACTTACCCGTCAAGCGTCGCCACAAAGACCAACGACCTCGCTTTCAAAATTTTAAGACGTTCCTCAAATGATGCTTTCCGATGTTTTAGTTGGATAATTTATATCATGTGACTACCACATTAGATCACGTAGCGTCAGGGCAAAGAAATACCCAATATATACACAATATAGTAATCTATAGTAAATTAAATTCATAAATTGTAGGTATTAAATAGCATACTGCGCTCCCCAATTACCAACCACACCCCATTCACGAATAGATATCACCATTAAATATAGTAATCTACAGTGAAAGAAATCCACAAATTGTAGGTATAAAACAACCTACTTGTGCTTCTAAATAATTACTTGCACGAAATATATCGATTCGCGAATAGATGTCACTGGCGACTCAAATCCCAAACATCGAAAATCATTCGTAATTGAACTGAATTTAGTGGAGCGGAATAAGCATATTCCATTATAGTAGAGCAAGAGTAGCTGCTGTGGTGTATATAGTTTTTGTTGCGAAATAGCACACTAAGCTTCTGCGAGGCTGATTTTGCGATGTTAGCAACGTGGTCATGCCAGGACATACTGCTGTTGACCGAGACACCCTGTAGTCCAATTGACGAGGATGAAGGAATAGTCGATCCTGCCATAATGATTTCCGGGCAGGGTATTGGCTCTCTGCTTGGGTTTTTGCAGCATTGACCAGCATGTATATGGCCATAAAATCTAGCAACCATTTAATCCACTGAACCACCCTGAAGTACTTCTTTCGTTGACATAAATATTAATAGAAAAACAGTCATCATTTCTAAAATCATGAAAATATTCCTCGTTTTCCGTCCTTTCCGATGACTGTTTATGTAAAAACTCAAAAGCTGTAGCTGTGTGACTTAAATTATTGTCAAGAATCTTATCAACGACAATTCGAAATGCATATACCATTAAATATTGATTAGAGTAATTTTTGCTTCTTAATTAATCTATTTCCCCCCTCTTCTCTTCATTCTACGAATACGTTCATGTCATTACATCATTTCAAATTCCAGACAGAATTCCTAATTATAATTTACATGCAAGGCTCTTTACAACTACCTAAGCAGCTAAGCTCATGCTTTGGGATAAAAACCGATCTAAAATTTTCACAGGTTCTCATTAATTCGTAAGTTTATAAATAACATTTTGTAAGCCCATTTAGCAAGTAATGTATCTTGTGTATGTCAAAGAATTATAATATCTATTCTCGTTCTCATTCCTAATCTAATTAGATTCAAATGCTGCATTTTTTCTCGCTCAATCTAGAATTACAATCTAAAAACAAATAAATGTCAATATTAGTTAGGTAACTGTGAACCTCATATTTAAATTTTCGCACTGTAAAATTTGACTAGATAATTAAATCTAAAACAGTCATGGATCATTCCAAGTGTCTTGGCATCTGCTTGATAATCCAGATATAAATTTAAATCTTTTTTATTTTAGTTGTTTTTCAAAGATATACTGTGGCATTTTTTAAAGTCCTTCTAATTATTATCATGTTTTATAAGCACATTTATGTTTTCTTTTATTTTATTATAAGTATAACACCTCCTTCCTATAGAACAAAAATGTAAATTATATCAAAACAAAAATAAAATAACCTGCTTAAATTACCTGGCTTCCTTACTTCTCTTTCAGTGTCGCTTCCGTATCTCACCTTGCGTCTTGAATAATGCTCACGCTTTGTGTTCGAATACTGATTTAAAATGTTTTGCAGGTTTTTCCTCGGTCATCCCGGGCTTCCCCAGATACTCCGTTATTGGCGAACGCAGGAACGGGGTTTACAACTTGCGGATAAGCAACGCCTCCCTCGAGGACGACGCCGAATATCAGTGCCAAGTTGGACCCTCGAAACTGAACAAGGCCATCAGGGCGAATGCCAAGCTCAACGTTATTTGTAAGTATTGTATTTTTGTTTATCTACCTCCCATTTTTACTAAAGTCTCTCTGTGCTATTTTAGTTGGGATAGCACGGAGTTAAACAATCTTACTGGTTATTATGAATTTGCTAGCACTTGTTATGTGTCTAAATAGCAAAACTAGTGGTCCTTTAGAAAACAAAAATCTGAAAAGGATTGGTGAACTAACCGAGCTTAGTTGTATTACAATTTATAGGGCTATTAGAGCCGGGGAACTAGTCGACCATTGTGTTAAACGGAAAAATTGGACAAAACTTGATACTGCGTCCAACTAGCTCATTCACCGATTTGTGTATGAATAAATGTTACCATGAAAATAAGGCGCCAGCATTAGATATGATTCGGGATAAATTACGGAAATATCCAGATTACGACTAGTGATATGTTTACTAGATTTCGATAAAAAAAAATCAAATCCAATCCAATCTTCATTTGGGCACTTTCGACATATTTTATTTAAAAAAAAAAACTCCACTTGGTAGAGGTCCTATTCGGGTCATTTTAGACTTTCAATTTTTCCAACTTAATTATTTTGTACTAAAACCCAGGAGGCGAGTTCGGGAACAGAATTGTTATTAATCCATCCATGGATAGTACTAATGTGGACATTTTCAGTCTTCATTGTTTTCTGCATTCGAGACATCATCCTGCGCTATTTCTTCATATTCCATCTGATCTTCGCTTTCTAAACGTATAGCATCCATTTCTTCTTCACTAATATCCTTAAGTATTCTTTTCTGCATTTTCTATTTATTCTTTGCCTCGCAATTGCTGGAGCAGAAGTATCCGGCGCAGAATTAAAGTAATCATCTTCTGTAATATTCTTGTATCTTTATCAGGATATTATTGTATCATTACGGTAATCATGGAAGCTAATTCTTGTATATATTCTTAAATATGAAATATTTTGTCAATTAGTGGAAACTATCATATTAAGTTACCTTTATAGCAAAAAGAAGTAAAAGCATCCGGAATCATGCGCATCTATGCGACCCAAATGAATCATGAGTATTTCGCTATCTTTTAAATGTCAAAAGCATCTTTGGATTTATTTTTGCCTTCTTCAAGCTCGGAATGTAGAAATGGGATATTCGAAGTTCCCGAACTTCAATGAACATTTGGCAAATTAAATTGCGTTAAAAAGCAATGCGAAATAACATTAACAAGTGCGTTTTCTTTTACGGGCGCGACTGAGTTGTTGCTTGAGCTCTGCGAGGGCAATGATCGACCTGATTAAAGCTAAGGAGAGTGGCTGTGTGCACGTTTCTAGTAAACAAATGACTCTATATTTCGTGCATAATTATTTTAATATTATCATCATAGCAGAGCGCTTTCGGCCTAACAGGCCATCAGTGCTACTCGTCAGGTTGCTATATAAGCGGATCTTCCACAGATTGAAGAACTCCTCATCTCCTTACGAACCAAAACTGACAAACATAAGTCACACCCTCATATCTGAATTAAACATTAAACTAGACGTACACTTTCATCCCCTAAATTTTAACTCAAAGATGAGCGTGTGACTTGTGTTTCTCAGTTTTGGTTCGTAAGGAGATGAGGAGTTCACCAATCTGTAAAAGACCCGCTTGTACAGCAACAAGACGAGTAGTACTGAGGATGGCCTTTTAGGTCGAAAGAGCTCTGCTATCATAATAATATTAAAATAATTAATTATACACGAAATACAGAGCCATTCATTTGTTTATAATGATTAAACCCTCATGAAATTTAACATTTTATGAATTTTTCCGAAATTGTAAATATCATGTTTGTTGACCCTGTATATCGACTTTAAATGTATCAAGCTAAAAGCTTGATAGAATTTAATTTGCAGGTTTTTCCGATACTGTTTAGTTCAGGGTATTTTCTGATATAAAGTACACAAGCGTATACATAAAAGGAAGGAAAAGTCAATATTCTAAGCTGAATGAAATGTGCTTTGCACGTTTCAATGGGGATTCAGGTCAAATAATGGCCGCACGACTTTTTATGCGAGATAAAACCTCGTTCACTGTTGCGTTTCCACAAAGAGTGATGTTATACGATAACACTGAGTAAATAAGTGCATAATAGACATTCAGTAAGCAAGCTCCAGAATAGGCTTAGAGTTGTGTGAATGAATGGAATCCTGATTTTCTTGCGGAGGTAATATAAATGAGATTTTCAGGTTATGTATCCAAAACGGAAAGGTACCTACCTACCTGGTTAAAAGTGGTAATAAAACTAACACTTTTCATTGGGGAATATATCAATCCTTGTGGTTTTTTATATGTTAGTTAACGCCAACAGTCGGGCAAGAATTTTACTGTTGGTACTTGACAGCTGTGGCTTTCCTAAATGTTCTGAATATATTTACTGAAAAAAAGGTGATAGGCTTCAGGAAAAAATGAATGCCGTTCAGGAATACGCCCCAAAATATGGAATTGCTTTTCCGGAATAGGTGTACAAAATTTGATTGGTGAATCGCCCCTCGTTCTAAATATTCTAGCCATGATCCCTCTTTTTTAGAATTATAGCTTGTTACTTAAATGAAACTGTTGCAAAAAGTCATAAGTACTGTTATTTCATTAACTCTCGTCCATTTAAATTACATTGTAAAATTGCGGACAACCGTCGCGTCGTTAAAACTTGCATACGTCCCATTAAATTATAAAAAATTACCGTCAAAATGGAACAATGCAAATCGCAACCCTTTTATACTATTTTTCAAGCTGCATTATGTTACGTTCACTTGGCGTCGATCGATTGCGTAAATTGTAATGACAAATTGTGAGCATTTACACTAAAAAATTTAAAAATACTATTGCCAGCATATTGCGTTATTTGCAGGGCTTTATGGAATGACAAAGATTTCTAATTAGCTTTTATAATATATATCTGTATGCTGGGTGATGCACGCATAGGAAATTCCTTGAAACTTTTGGTACACCATATTAGAGGTCACTATTCGTAAAATGGTTATAAATAACATAATGTCCTGCAAGATAGCAAGTTTTACCACCATTTTATGTAAAGTTATTGTGAAAACGAGACAAGACGTTTCAGCTATTACATAATATCTCTTATTTGCATAATTTTTTTTATCAAATTTTAATGAGTTACAGTAACCAAGAAAAAAATTGTGAAGGGGAAACAAATTTTTTTGAAGAAATGCTGGACGATCGTAGATAAAAGCTAGGTTAACACCATGTGTTACTATCACCCATATGCTATTACACAGCTCGGCCAGCGTCTCGTATGAATTTTGCACGGGTACATCGATAATGCCTTTGTCTCACTTGTTACAATAAATGACTACTATATTTACTTAAACAAATAAAACTTGAGTTTCTACTAATTTCCACTAAAGTAACTGTGCATACCTGACACCATCCCAAAAGCTGGCATACAGGTACATTTGGATCCAATCTTTGTACTACGGAGATATCTTAGCCGATGCAGTATTTTTGACAGTTTATTTGAAAGAAAACTATTTAGAAACTTCAAATGACCCTAATCGAGTCTTAAATGAAACAGCTTTCTTTTGGAGTTCAAAGGGGGGAAAAGTGTTTGCCAGAAAGGAGACACAGCTATTTACAATTGAATCAGTGCTCAAGAAACCGAGCCCATCACAACACTGATCGCAGGAAATGCAGCAGATGACAGTCTTATCCTATGAAATGATTCCAGCCTGCACTTCAGCTTCTGTTCCAAAGGCATGGGCAATAGGAAAAAGTTAGAGCGGTTGGATGACCCGCGAAACATTTTATATGGCTGCGTTGCCTATTTTACTTTTTGTGGATGACCATTCATAGCATCTGACATTACTACTAAGTGAATTTTGCAATTTTAAAGAAATAATACTGGTGGTCCTGTAGTCCAACTCGACTCATATTCTCCAACCAATGGACGTTGCTGATTTCCATCCTCCCAAAAGCCATTGGAAAGAACTTATAATGTAGAGGAAAATAAGACGTAATGCGCGGAGGGGCTCTGCAAAGAACATTTTTCGCATTTGAATGAAGTTTTTGATAAAACAATTACTCAATGTTAGCCAATGACTTTAGAACTTGAGGCCTTTGTCCTTTAAACAATGATACCATAAACTGCAAAAAAAAAATATAAACAACTCAGAAGATGAAACAGACAACAATCACGTGGATACAAACGATCAAGTAACCGAAAAAAGCTTTGCTTTGGAACTCGACCAAATGTTAGGGAAGGAAAATTGTTACTCTTTCAATCATCTACTAATATAGGGACTCGTTCTGTACAAAATTTTTCTCTGTTTGAACTATGGCAACATGTTAATGGCCTTAGAAAGCTACTAGAGGTTCTAATACTGATGTATTAGAACCTCCAGAAGAAAATAAGTATTAACAAATGAACGACTTCCCAACAGCTCAAACATTTCAGAACCTATCATAGATAATGATAGATATGTCTTTAAAACAAACTGAGTTAATCAGTTTCTAGATTAGAATAAAGGAATCCAGGAATTAGTTAACGAGTCATTATCAAATAATGAGGTAGATAAAAAAAAATAGCATATTATCTGATATTACAGTAAGACAGAACAATAAAAATCATGATGGCAGTAATCTAGACCAGACAACAATATCAGAAAATATAAATCAACCAGAAATATGTATGGGGGAAGAACCGAAGGAGACTCCGCCCAGAAATAAAAAAGAAAACGATAGCCCAGCTTTGATGGAAGTCGCTGCAACTCTAGCTAAAATGGATATGAAAATAGTACCCTAGAAATAATGAAAACAATAAAATTATAAAGTAGCAAAGGCACAACTCTTGAGCAAAGTTCGATCAAACTGCCAATTCAAAATAATGCTCCTGATTGGGTTGCATTTAAACATTCTGGTATAGGATTCGGCACTCGCGTAAATTTCATTGGTCGATCTGGATTCGTTTCGCCAATTAAAGCGGAATGCCGAAATCCGTACCCGAAAGTTAGAACGGTGCTGAAGCACAGGTCGAAATGCTGCTGTGCTTTTTGGCACGGATTTTATCGTATTTATATGCTGCTGACCACGTGTCAACAGCATATCCTAATTTCCGAATGCACACAGCCAATCCGAATCGCAACGTTTGTTTACTATTTTAGAATGTCTAATATTTCACTTGACGCATGGCCCTCCGCTCGCTACTGGAGCACAACCAGCAAAAACTAACCATGGGGCATGCCCAAACTGAAGAAAAAACTTTCGATAAACATAACCGTAAAAAATAAAAAAACACGGACGGGACTCGAACCCGGGCCGTCCTATCACAGGCACAGCATCTGACCACTACACCACCAGAGCACTTGAATGCAATTTATTGCACGTAAAGACATGGGCAAACTAGCATTTCAAATTTGGCCGCGCCTTCAGCTAGCCGAAATCGGAAAACGAAATTTACCCGAGTGCCGAATCCAATACCAATAAATGCGACGGAGTATTAATGTCATTTAAAATTTTATCACATTGGCTGAACTAAAATAAGAAGTAAGTAAGAAGTAAAGCTTGGGCTAGCATCTGTAACATCTTCTGAACAGTGACAAAAGTACCATAGATTAATAGCAGAAAAGAAGGGAGCTGCTCGAATGCGAACGAGAGAGAAAAGCTCGGAGAAAAGGAAAGTTACAAGAGATAAATTCAAAGAAACAGTTAAAAACCCAAAACAAAAAAAGCTGATGCTAAAAACAATAAAAATTGACAAATATTTACCTTCCAACGTAGATATTCACGAAGATGTCAATAATAGCAACACACGGTCGTTAATTAGTAAGGGCAAAATTGGAAAATAATGCTACGTAGTGGAATCTTCAGAAAATCAGTACTATCCCGGACAGATGTTAGAAGCTTGTAGTGAAAAACGTTTTGTAATCATGAGAAGTGGTCTGAACGGGTGGAAATTGCCAAATCAGTAGATATACAATATGTAGTACAATTTTCGCATGTCAGCTATTGGTACATATGCAAATGTGCAAAAATATGTTACAAATATACTTTAATCTGCTTTTTAACTAAAATTAACAAATTTGCCTTTTAATAAAACACATATCCTGCAATAATAAATAAAAACCATGACCTAGCTTTCATATACTGCTCCTATAATTCAATAATTATTACAACGACCAATCAGTTATAGTGTCAGGCATTGATGCATTTACCTTATATTATTACACCGTAACAATTGTTTAGTCACACAGTTACTATTTCTGATGGAAGGTACTGCAACCAAGTATATCAGTACTTTCCGTCGGACGAAGTCACTGTGTGACGAATCAAATGTTACGGAAATTGGTACAAACTCGATTTTTATTTGTTTATGTTAAAGTTAATTTCCATCAAATACGGTTTGACTCACTGGAATAATAGTCACAAATCTAAAATACCATCTTAGTACTTGACGTGCATTCCGTTAACACTGTTCATTATCAGAAGTGATGATTTCACCTATCAAGGAACTGCGAATTCAAGAGATGAAGAAGGGTGGAAGGCCAGTATGGAATAAGCCCTCTACCTTTATGTGTTATATTCTAACATATCTCATTCCATACTTTTATATGCTCTTAAGATCTCAATTCTATTCTATTGTTAGTTATGCTTATTATCAAGTGCATTTTTGGCAACAAATAAACTTTCTTTTCTACGATATTTTAAATAAGCTTGACGATTGTGTTATGGTATTGCGAACTACTGAAATGCATAAACTACTAAACGAATATCACCCTGTCCTAAGTTTGAACTTGAACTTGGAAAATATTATGTAAACATTCAAGACAAATTATAAATAACTCAAGCGACAACGCAAGCGACGATAAAGCTTAAACGTGCAACGAATAGCAAATTTAATTTTATAAATACTCAAGCACTCAAAACCGAACTCTTTAAAAACTATATTACAAAACAGTTACCAAAAATCTATAAAGAATTGAAAAGTGCGCTCCTTAGCACATGTTTCAAGTCTTTGACCAATAGACATTGTTATTGTTTTATCTGAAGTGTCTTCTTTATCATCTCTTTTCACCTGACGTAGACCGACCCCAGATCTAAGCTACAAAACATGCACGCCATTTAAGGCGTGGCGTCACGTCATACAGGTCGTGACAGTATCAACATATAGTTGAGTTTAGTGTTACATGTCAAAGATTTCAAAAATTGATATTATACATTATGCAGCAAGCAACAAATCGATTATAACTCACACACACCGGTTTCAATCGCCATTTTCTTACGTTATTACCTCCTTCAATATATTTATCGCAATTAAATTCATGAGCATAGATATTAGAAGCCGTTTGCTTAGTAATCTATCACTTGCCGGCGTACAGGTATAACATGTGTAATCTTCCTGGAAACAGCAACCCATTCCAGAGTCGGCTTAAGAGATTAATTACTGTGGGATCGCCTAGTAAGGTGGTTTTAGTTAAATGTTCTCTACGATTATTATTATAAAAACTCGGCACTAAGTGATCGAAGAGAGTGGGGATTTACATTCTGATTGTTTTCTATTAAGGAAAATTATTTAACTTATCCCAGTATAGATAAGATAATCCATACGATATAATGTCATTGTGTTATTACGACTACTGCTGGAAATAAAATGATCAGATCATCAGTGAAATATTTTTATTGATTTCAGTAACTGTACATGAGGACTCTCATGTGAACAATAAGAAACAGTGGCTCACTCAATTAGAAGATAATGCCTTTCGTTTTCAAATTCAATATGTTGCGTTCAACAATCATTAAAAACAAGTTTACCATGTCGAAATAAAATAATTCTAGGTTCCTTAAATTATGTCAAACACTCAATTAAAAATATAAATATTAAATAACACTAATAAGCATAGCAATTAAAATGGTATCAATACTAGTAGACGCTACACATGCCGTCACTAACCCGCCCCAAATATCATACTATACGCCCAGCAGGAGCCATGCAAGCAGACAAACTATAAAAATTCAAATGCTAAGAACGTCCGAGCACTATAGAAGGCATTTTGCAATAGATCACCCTTATACCTACTGGACCCAAAAGACCGCTCCAGCAGATCCCTCAGATTAATAGGTAGATAATTATAATAATTTAGGCCTAAGTAATTTAACAAAGAAACACCTTGTATATCATGCAAATTTTAATCCAAAAGGAATCATGAAGAGCGATTCCTTTTGGATTAAAATTTGCATGATATACAAGGTGTTTCATTGCTATGTTTCGTACATGCACACAGCCTTTACCCTTCATTTAAGTAATTTAAGGCTGTAGTAGCCGAAATTTCGATAGCAATAGTCAAGGCATTCATATATGTATCTAGATGGAATAGTCATGATACTTAGCTCATTGAATGCCGCCTGCCTTGTGCCACCCCAATAATCAAAACCAGCACAACCCTCCTCTGCAGCCAAATATTCTTGCTGTTTGTGCCGAATGATACCACGTCAAGACGGCATACAAACCACTGACTGGAAAACAGCATGTAAAGCCTGGAGGAGACACAGTTCAGGCAACACCTTCTTTAAGGTCCTTCATAAGAAAACAATTGCATGCCTGTCGAATCTTAATGAACATATAAATGCTGTAAAGCTAATATTTTCTGTATTGGCTTCATTTAATGATAGTCTGTTAGCTACAAACCAAGCCTTCAGTTCGTTCATACAGAATTTATAGGTTCAGTTAACATCAGATTGCAGATGCAGCATGTAAAGCCTGGAGAAGACACATTTCAGGCAACACCTTATTTAAGGTCCTTCATAAGAAAACAATTGCATGCCTGTCGAATCTTAATGGTGGATCGAGATATACTCCTAAAAACCGTATCTCCTCAATGTTCTACTCTATACTTCTCACTCTAAAGCTAATATTTTCTGTATTGGCTTCGTTTAAAGCCAGTCTGTTACCTACAAACCAAGCCTTTAGTTCATTCAGACAGCATTTATAGGTTTAGTTAACATCAGATTCCGAAATGGATGGAACAGACGATGCTATTGGCATATATTAAAAAGAGGACCCACCACCGAGCCATGAGGCACACCGTACCTCAGTCTAGCCTCACCCATATAAGGTCAACTACGTACGTCCCCTTAAGTAGCTATTCAACAGACTGGCACTAGCCTCGTCAATCCCAGAGAACCTTAGCTTATGAAGGAGAATATTATGCTAAACACAGTCGAAGGCCTTCGAGAGGTCACAGCACTTTTCACTGATATAGTACCCTTCCCCAAAAGCCTAAGTTATATTTGGCAACAACCTAAGATCATTCCAGTAGATGATAAGTTCGTCGCAACAATACAGAACATATCTACAATCATATTACCACTTTCAATTTATCCCAGCAAATTTATCTAAAATGGACTGCACAATTTGCACAATCTCATATAGTTTTAACTACGATGCCGTAATATATTTCAACTTACCTTAAATATTTTTAGTTTAGTTTCCATTCAGTGAACATTTGTCAATTTGCCAATATACAAGTCGAGATGCTGATGTGTTGAGAAAGCACGTTGCTTGAGTAATTTTAATATTTCAGGATCATTGTAACGATAATTCATTTAAAACTGAATTGCTTTTACCAATTGTTCAGTGGTTACTCTCACCTAGAAGCAATAATACTGGTCATCTTCCTGTGTTTCCAAGAGACTCAACGAATTAAGCTGCAAATAAGAATAAGAGATTATTTTCTGGTTAAAATATATCCGAGCCCTGCAGGTTTTACTATTAGTGCTTAAATGGTCGTTAAAGGTTAATTGAAAGCGAACGAGTTCCAATACTTAATTGATATCACGTTTGGCTAGAGCAAAGTATTAAAAAAGAGTTACATACATTATTTAGATTTATTTTCAATATCGATTCTCGATTCAATTATGTTTTCGCGTGGTATAAAAACTAGTAGGTCAAACCAAGAATACTTTGTAACCACCAGTGGTTTAACGTCAGCGGATGACGAATATAAATTGCGACAACGCACAGCATCGGTTATCAATTAACCAGGTCTAATCGACTTCTAGCATACATAGGCTGCACGTGTCTGGTCCGCCAGCAAACCAAGCCGGCCAATACATATATAGGATGCGCGTATTTGGTCCGCCCCTAAACCGAGTTCTCACACCTATACAGCCAGAAAACACCCAATAAGTCTCTTACGTTCTTTAAGTTAAAAATATCGAAAAGAACTCTGTAGCATTCACCTCATGAAGATTAATCATGAAATAATAAGACAGTATCTTAAGCTCTTCAGGTTAAAACTTCAAATAAAACTCTCTAGCATTGATCTTCCAAGTTCCTTGTCCCGCAGAGCGCATTGTGCCCCCAATACATCCCACATTTATATCTAAAATCCCAAATTTGCCTAATTAACAAAATGCGATAATAAAGAATATATGAACAGCAGCCGACTCTAGTCGGTACCCATTTTCGCTGATGAAAATAAGATTATCAAAAAATCGTTACTATTTTCAATCAGCATGTAGTGCTCTTTTCATCGATTTTGATTGCATTAGTGGTATTGGTTTTGCATCCAGCAGCATCGATCGCATACTTCAACTATTTCGTTGAGCCCTTAACGTGCTTTATCCATTTTATTATTATTTGTTCATTTCGCAATTTTGACTTCTCTTTATGCAGTCGTTGAAAGAGTTTTAAACAGTTTGCAAGAGTTACATATACATTATTTAGATGTATTTTCAATTCTATTCTCGACTCAATTATTATTTCGCGTTGTATGAAAACGTGGTATAAAAACTAGTACGTCAAACCGAGAATACTTTATAATCACCAGTGGTTTAACGTCAGCGGATGGCGAATATAAATTGCGACAACCCACAGCATCGGTTATCAATTAACCAGGTCTAATCGACTTCTAGCATACACAGGCTGCACGTGTCTGGTCCGCCAGCAAACCAAGCCGGTCAATACATATACAGGATGCGCGTATTTGGTCCGCCCGTAAACCGAGTTCTCACGCCTATACAGCCAGAAAACACCCAATAAGTCTCTTGCGTTCTAAAGATCGAAAAGAATTCTGTAGCATTGATCTCATGAAGATTATAAGACAGTCTCTTAAGCTCCTCAAGTTAAAACTTCGAATATAACTCTCTAGCATTAATCTTCCAAGTGTGCGCATTATTCCCCGACACATCCCACATTTATATCTAAAATCCCTAATTTGCCTAATTAACAAAATGCGATAATAAAGAATATATGAACAGCAGCCGACTCTAGTCGGTACCCATTTTTGCTGATGAAAATAAGATTATCAAAGAATCGTTACTATTTTCAATCAGCATGTAGTGCTCTTTTCATCGTTTTTGATTGCCTTGGTGTTATTGGTTTTGCATCCAGCAGCATCGATCGCATACTTTAACTATTTCGTTGAGCCCTTAACGTGCTTTATCCATTTTATTATTATTTGTTCATTTCGCAATTTCGGCTTCTCTTTATGTAGTCTTTGAAAGAGTTTTAAACAGTTTTCATTATTTTAAATTGCATCTTTAAAAACGATTTGTCTGTTACTACTATGTCGGAGCTAAATTACAAGTTCACAAACAAACTTGAAGAGGAGATAAAACTCGACCCCCACACATTATTGTACTAACTGTGACGACCCATTTTCGATTTCTAGTGTAGGAAAATTTGACCCACATTCAGCATTCTGAAATCTGGATGCTTTAATTTATATCACTAGCTGTAGTAATTTCAATGAGGAATAGAGAAAATGGTTCATGCATAGCGATTTCGGTTGATCTTTGTCAATACGTTGCGAATATGGCATCGATTTATACTAATTCGAAAAACATTTTCACTGATGGACAAACGAAACGAGTCACTATACTTTTTAGTGCTTGTAACAACATATCTTTTAATCCGATTAATGAATTTTTATAGTTTTCACTCAATACAGAGGATAAAATAAAATATGTTTTTTTACAAAAGTTTAAACTGAGTACGGATTTTTTTAGGTAGATCTAACTAACCACACAATCACGATGGTGATGGCTAGTCTTTTCCTATTTTTGTTTGTCTTTTTATCTTTAACAAGTTTTGTAGTTATACCACTTTTTCCAGAAGATTAAATTTTTTGTATTTCCTCAACTTACACAAATGTTCAGAACCTTATCTACCTGCCCATACGTAGACACATTATGCAACAAAAATATAAAAAAACCTAAAAAGTTTATTAATACAAATAAAATTTAGCATTATTAAACACATACTTAAATAAGCGTTCTATTTTTTTTAAAACCCAAATAATATAATTTATAACCAAACAAACATAATAAATTAAGCATTACAAAAGTTTATAAAGAACCAAAATGAAATATGAAATAATCGTAAACCATTTAATACCGTGTTAATGCCCCTCTCGATCTTACACAGCAGCAGATCGCTTGACCATGCTTGAGATTCAGTTATTTTACTTTTCTTTGTCAATTAATGGACTTTCTTCCAAAAGACTTTCTGCCAGTTGATCTAAATTTTCCATTGCCGGTCGAGCTTTTATTCGTCTGCTCAGCATATCCCAGAAGCGCTCTTAAGGTCAGGAGAACGTACGGGCCAGATCAGTCGTTTAACGTTATTTTCAGCAAAAAAAAATATGCCCCAGATGGGAAGAGCGTTGTCATTGATGTTAACAAAATTTGGCCCATTTGTAACGGATAATGGCAAAAGTATAGGCTGAAGAAAGTGATCAATAATTTTGACAATTAAGATTTCCTTCAAAAGTACTCAACTCTGTTATCTCTTTAGTTTAAATTTCTGCCCATACTGCTCTAAATCCCCCATCATATAGCTATTTGGAATCATAAATCCTCATAGCTTTCACCAGATTCCCTTCAAATCCTAATTCGGCTATGAGCATTTTTTTAGTCTAAACCTTGACTCGTCATTGAACACACATTTGTTTCACTCCATATTCCAGTTTTGGTAATCCTGTGCGAAATTTAACAGATTTCTCAGGTGTGTTGCATTGAGAGAAGGGTGTTTTGCTGGTCGTCTCGATTTATGATTTGTTTCATAATCGCTCCTTTATTGTTTTTTTCAGATGCATTTAGGTTATGCACGCTTTGTCATCTGGAAAGCTTGTTACCAACCTTATTCACCAATTGCACTTTTAGCTGGTACATATGCCTAGCTCACTCAGTCGTTTGTGAGTTTATTCTTTTTAAAGGCGTGGGTTAATGTTTATGGCAGTTAGAGCGGGTGCCACTAAATTTTTACTGTACGAAATTTATTAGAAATTCTGTTTGAAAATCGGACAATAAAATTTAGAAAAAATACCCTGTGAAAGAGAGTAAAACAAAATTAGAATGAGATTGAATTATAGCCTAAATACAGTTGACAAAATAAACACCAGGAATATAAACAACCAGTTTATTAAAAAAAAGAATACTACTTGGGTAGAACAATCTACTTTCTTAAAATTTAAAAGATTTTCTGATTACTGATGGTTAATATTATGCTAAAAAATATTTATGGAATATCACTTAAGCTGAGCAGTATACGCCACAAGTGGTAGTTAATATTCAAACTACAATTTATTAATTGCAATGTTAATTAAGTTTGATCTACACACATTAACACTAGAAATTACAACAATCAAGTATCAATTAAACGATTTAGGCCTGGTACTCACTGCGATTATACTTTAAATCAAAAAGTAGCACTAGCTATGGTACTTTAGCAAGTTTCTGATCAATAAATTAACATTACTAATTACTATATAAAAATCTAAATAAATTAACTCGATGCCAATTAAAGAGAAGTTATCTTTAAAAAAATATGTTAATATTACCCAGTTACTATTGCTTTAATATGTAAGAATCTATATGTTGAAATTAGGGAATAAATATTCACTAACTTACGCTTAGCTTATTCCCTTGGCAGCTAGAATATAGAAAACTTCTAAAATGCATTCAAAATGCTAAACTAAAAGGGATTTACTGAATAAAATATATAGAAATAAATATAGCCGTACCAAATATGGAAAATTGAGCTCAATTGACAGATATCAAGGCGAAACGTTCAACAATAAGGTTTGAATAAGTTAAATTAAATTTCTGCTATGAGTTTTACAGACAGGTATAATTAACTTAATATAAATGGCAAGACCGCCTTAATTGTACGATATAAATTTAGATAATACCAAGAGAGGAAAATTACAGTTTATTAGAGGACTGTCTCTTATTAAAAACACTAAATAAGTTCAGCGAACTAAAACACAGTATTTGGAAGTAATATTTCAAGTAGGTGCTTCTCGGTAGATTATATTTAGTCTTTTCACTCGAAAAAATAAAGGTAGTAGCACGATAAATCAAGAACAAAGCTCAACATATTAGCTGTGCTGATTTACTATTAATTGAAATTGATCCTACCAGACTTGATGATGTGTTTTGTCCGCGGTAATTGGAAGACCTAGGCAAGTTACCAGTCGGGATAACCAGGATACACTAAACTCGGCTGGGCTCCTAGTCAGATAGGAAAGGCCCCAAGCAAATGGCAGTAGTCCTCGGAAAGATCCTTTAAAGATAAAAGGGTTAAGGGTTATCACACCGCTTAGCACACGATGTCTCACAACAGCATAGCCGGTACTCTAACAAAAGACACGCGTTACTACGCTTTGTAATATTAACAAAAAATGCTATCTGGCAATCATCAACCAGCAGTTGAAACTTGACCGCTACAAGGCGGTAGGTAAGTGCTGAACGAGAAGGCTTCAACTTTTCACCTCCTTCCTTATATATCCTATTTTCATGCGCATCTTCGGAAGGTGTCTGCTGTCAAGCGGGTCGGAGTACTGAAATCCACTCGCAATAGTAATGTTGTGATAATCGATACCACAACTTAACGGATACACAGAGAAAATTGCGATATAATATTCAGGTACAATTACAACGTTACAAGCTGTCGCTATAGGATGTCGTCTGTAACCGCATAAATATGTTCATTGCAGGTGTTGTTTTTCATGCTGGTTCTACACCATACCGATACCTAGTCTGCTGGAAATGCAGCCATACTGATGAATTAAGAAAAGTGGCTACTTCTCTTGGATGCCAGCCCGCCTGCATGGTACAAATTTCCTGGCTCAGTTGATCTTGGTGGTAACCATAATGGTCTCGAACAGTGGAATAACTTTAAATCTCTGAAAGATACAAAAATAAACTAAGGAATAACTTGTAGAGAAAAGATTATCCTTTATCCTCGTGAGTATGTGATTACTTATCCCGTGTCGCAGTGTAAACCTTTGTCAAAAATATCACTTTCCGTAGGTATATTAAACTAAACTAATGGAAAATAATGCTTTGCTACGTCAGTGTGTAGCAAAATAATGTGGCTACCCGCCTCCTGTGAAAAACTTATCAAAATCTATTAAGCATATCAAAAAATATGTTGTCATAAAAAGTACTTCAAATTATAGTGATTCGTGTTGTATGTCCGTCAGTGTTCGTTGCTTATATAACATAATATATATCAAATATAATCCAAACTCATTCAGCTTTTTAAATTTCAAGTCACATTACCAAAACACAAATTTGCACCGTGTTAACCATGTTAGCATTAGAAGCGCTGATTACGTCTAATAATATCAATATTGTTAGTGAAACAGGCATCGAGTAATTAGATTGCATCTTGATATTATGGTGCAAAATCGTGACTTAGTATTACATATGTTAAAGGCAAACCATGTTTTTAGTTGCATGGGGCTGCTCTCCCTTCTGGGCAGTCTACGATGAAATCAAATTCTACTAAAAGTCTCTTCATTGTGTTACTCAGTCGCTGTAGTTTACGCCTAAAATCGAACAGTGATATCTACAAGACCAGTAATCCGTGACGCCATGCCTTGGATGGCGTGCAGGTTATGTAGCTCAGATTAGGGTTCGATCTACGTCAGGTGAGAAGAGATTATAAAGCAGGCACTTCGGTAAAATAATAACAATGTCTATTGGTCAAAGATTTAATGAATTTACACTACACCAGATTACTAAAACACGCATGTCCTCTCGGTTGAAGTATGGTTTGAATTGTTTATAAGTCTTGGTCCCTGTATGATAAGAAAGTTCTTTAAAAAGAGCAGTGCAATTTTAGTAATACAATAGTTATTAGCGCAAAATGAGACAACTAAATTTTCTAAAGGATTATCTTTCTAAAAGTTGCTTTAGTCTTAAAAATATTCCATGCACCAGGCCGTATTTTCGAACCTACCCCTAATCTTTTTAAGTATGATCTTCAGGCACGTTTCTGGCCATCTGCAATGTCACGCTGTCCACTTTATTAGCCATAACAACGGGTCGAATGTGACTCGAAAGGCTAGCGGTTTTCTCTCTAGTCATTTTCTATTTTCGACGAGAAACCCGCTGAATTTAAAGGCGATCAAGGCAATCGCTGAACACAACATCCCCCTGATGACATTACGAGTCGTCGACATGCTGCTACTAAGCTCGAAAACAGTGAAAGATAGCGTTATCCTTGCGACTTATTTTCTGCAAAATAATTGTATTGCAAGTTTCCTGAATTAAAAATGATAGGTTGAGAGAAAGTTAACTGCGCTATTGGAAAATTTTAATCAGTTTTAAGTTACAAAAAAAACATTATTCCTAAAGAATTTAGTGTTGTACTCGATTTAATTGCACGCATATGTTTAATGCCATGTAATGTCTCCCACTGCATGAGAGTTAATCGCACCGTAATGGATACAACACTTCCACATCACATTTTGTTCTATTCTAGTATCCATTAATAAATAGTAAAATTAGAATCTCTAGTCTCAAAAGTACTAGAAGCGATGTGACTCACAACTTACTTCCTCCCCCCTCTCAACTCTGCTGTGACTAAGTTGTGAGAAATTAATTAACTCAACCTCAAAACCCCGAAATCCTAAGTATTTTCACCCGCAGCACGGCTCCAATGGTAACTATTTCAGATTACTGAGTGGTGACTAACGAACAAAATATTGTTTTAAATAAATCTTCCAAATCCAGAGCAAAATAATTTGAGATTTTAGTGCATACATGTTCAAAAATAAGTGTCATTGCCTTCACACTTTAAGAATTTTTGCAAATCATTGCTTATCAAGTCAACAAAAACTAATGAACGAGTTTCAAATTGATCAAGCCCACATCATTTTGAATTGAAGACATTTCATTATTGTTATTGACAATATCACCGAAAATACATCCTTTTCCAAAGCAGAAAATAACTCTAGATCCAGCAATTGACATTTATGGTGGTTTTTCTGATGATGAGCTTCGAACTAGGGCCACCTCCATTTTTTTTCTCACAGCTTTAAATCCAGATTTTCCGAACATCACCTCTGGTGATAATGCCATATTCTTCGCTTGCTGTAATATTTCTGTATCTGCTTTAGATAACTTTTTGAAAATATTTAGTGAATTGAATTGAAATAGACTAGTCGCTTCAAAGTCAGATTTAATATTTTCTTCACTATTTGCTTCGTCAACGATTAACTTAACAGGTGTGGAAATATTTCTGCTTTCACAGTTCGCGTGTTGTGCTAGTAAAAGCAAAGTCCAGGTAAGCTTTGGTAACAGTAAGAAATGAAACGGAGTTTTTTAATAAAATTGATAATACACATGGTAGGCTATTTATTTTTGGTTATTTATATATTGTGTATTAATAATGATAGAAGGAAGCGGATTGCTCAGTTGGCTCTGTTTATTGTATGAGAGCCCAAGATGTTTTAACCCTTAAATGACAGCATGATGTCGCATAAGATCCCATAAAGAATTATTGTTATTTTTTAAGTTTGTTTATTATTTCAATAAAAGAACAAACCGAGAAGCTTTAAAACGAGATTCAATTAAAAAAAAAATCCCTAAACAAAAAATGAACAAATAGCTTGTCTGTGTTCTGCACACAAAATTCGTCCGCATTTGAGTCAGCGATCCCTGCCTTTCCCATCCAGAGATCTAGGGCATAAGGAGCACCGTCCCGTTTTCCTTTACTTCCTGGAATAAGTGGTGCCTGGTTCACAGTATCGCTATCAGTCATACCCAATACCTCCAAAATCTGCTGCCTGAAACAAAACATACAATAATATTTCAAAAAGCAAAAAACATTTTTTTTTTGTTCTTGTTACCTTAACATGTTGGGGTTTGGAACCTTCGCCAAAATGCACTAAAACAGAGTTTTATCCACAAT
Organism: Pissodes strobi; assembly: GCA_016904865.1. Lineage (NCBI taxonomy): Eukaryota > Metazoa > Arthropoda > Insecta > Coleoptera > Curculionidae > Pissodes > Pissodes strobi. Next base: position 16,950 of record MU184447.1, on the reverse strand, counting down.
ACCGAAACAGAATTGTTGCACTCGACGCGCGTTTCGCTAACCATGTTAGCATCATCAGGAAGTGATTAAAACTAAACTTAAAATCTATCTAACTCCCTTTTATACTAACTGTGTGATTAATCAAGCGGAACCAAAAAGAACCAATCCTGGAATCCCACTAGTCGCGCTCGAGCAACCAGTACAATGGACTATACGGAATAAAGATAAAGCGCCTATTCCGTATAGTACATTGTGTTGGTTGATGGAGCGTGACTAGTGGGATTCCAGGATTGGTTCTTTTTGGTTCCGCTTGATTACAGTTAGCATAAAAGGGACTTGGGTATATTTTAAGTTTAGTTTTAATCATCTCCTGATGATGCTAACATGGTTAGCGAAACGCGCGTCGAGTGCAACAATTCTGTTTCGATATTGTGGATAAAACCCCATTTTACTTGTTACCTTAGATTTCGAGGTTTCAAGCCTCCTCTTCATATGTTCTTTGGTAAGCTCTTCACCCAGCTGCATTAGGAACATTCATCGCGCCGTTTTCTTAGTACTAGTACTATTGGCTCAGTAGATCATATAAGAATTTATGTCACCCCCATCAAGCATGTCGTATAAACTCTAAGGGGCCATCTTTTGGTTCATCTTGATACGGACTTAATGTGGCATAGCTGTTCAAAAACATTGACTCCACCTTTGATAGCATCATAAAATAAATTAATTTCAAATTTGCCTGCCTGGTTTCGGGTTGGCTTATCATCAAACCGAAGATTTTTTTTAAGAAAAGAAAATCCATTTTTGCTCATGGTGGCTAGGAAAATTGGTGGGCCGTACTTTTTACACCACAACTCATCTGGGTTGACATGATTATTCTTTAGTGTACCACTTTTGTGCAGTAAACCAAAAAGTGCCTCCAATTCCGTTTTATCAGTCTGTCCAGTATATCTTTGTTCGTTTGAAAATTGTGTTCGATTGCTACTGATTTATTCGTTTGTATGAGTAACAATTGTATGGAGAATGTTATCGTCGAAAAATAACTTCCAGACCTCGTTTTCACTTCTCGCAATACGTCCTGCCCCTTTAGGTCCAGGAAGATGCAGAACCAATTTTTTTTTCCAATATTCGTGTATTTTTTGAATGAAAAGGTTTCGAGTGCCATCATTGTCCATTTTTTTTCAAAAATCACTTTTCTTTGTAGATCTGCTAAAGGTATCTCTCATCATCGGATCTCCTTCTTCTTCATGATCTTCAGATTCATTTTTTCCACTATCACACAAGCCATAATTATTATCACTATCGTCATCACTTTGTTCTTACCATCATCTTACAATTTCTTCGAGTTTCTTTTGACTTAAATATTTAGCCATGTCTCTTTTAGTTCGCAAATAGCAACACGGGTCGCGGGCGTCCTCCCACACATAAATCAGAGACTAACCGTCGACCGCGCACACCGCATGCTGCGATAATACTGAGATACTGAGGCACACATGACACGAATGTCTTGCGACAGTCTTGATTTTGGCTGCCATCAAGGTCGAATGTTACAAACCTACAAAGTTGTTAAATATATCCTGGTTTTTAGTTAGATAAAAATATTTCGTAAAAAGTTCATCCAAAGTACGGGCACGTATTGCAATAAGTAATATTTCACTTTTCGCATGGCCCTCCGCTCGCTACGGGGGCTCAAGAAAAGGAAACTAACCAGGGGCTAACCCAGACGTAACCCAAGACATACCCAAAATCAAGAAAAAAACTGTTTGCTAACCAAAACTAACCCAAGACATACCCAAAATCAAGAAAAAAACTGTTTAGAAACTTAACCGTAAAAAAAAATAAAAAAAGCAACGAGGTTTGAACCCGGGCCGTCGCCGAATTGAGACCTAACCATCTAAACCTCTAGACCACGACGGCTCTTGCTGCAAAATGATTGCATCGCGAAGACATCGTACATTCGATATGATTCGGTTGGGTCACGGGCGACTGCATGTTTTCATTTAAGGGCTTTAAGACAGATACCAACTTTTTATAAGACTTATTCTGCTGCTCAAAAGTTTGAGATTTTCTGAAAACAAGCGCGCGACTGAATATTTAAATTTTGTAAAAAAGCGAAACAATTTGCAGACGCTCAAATATATAAAATAGATAAAGACTACATTAGTTGCAATGCACCCACCTCCGACGGTCTTCAATTTCTCACATATCCAGGTAACGGAATAGAATCGTTATATACTACCCTATTAAGCGCACAATTTCTGCTTTCCGGCTAATAACGTAATTTTTACAATAAGCCAATTAAAAAAGTGTATTTTCAGGAGAAGCATTATAAGATCCTTTATCCTAACACAAATAGCGCACTATTTAAAAATCGGCCTTTCCTATTGGTCGATCCGCATGGCCCTCCGCTCGCTTCGCTCGCTACGGAGGCTCACGAAAAGGAAACTAACCAGGTGAGGTGCTAACCTAAACTAACCCAAGACATACCCAAAATCAAGAAAAAAACTGTTTAGAAACATAATCTTAAAAAAATAAATAGAAAAAAGAAACGGGGTTTGAACCCCGGCCGTCCAGGTGAGACCCAGTTGTCTAAACCTCTACACCACGAGAGGTCTTGACAGAAATCGATTGCATCACGAAGACATATTGTAATACGACATGGATCGACCAATGGGAGAGGTCGATTTTTACTTAGTGCACTATTTGTGTAAAGGATCTTAAAACGCTCAGGAGAACAAGAGCAGTTCTTCATAAACTGTGCCTAAATATATTCGTATTCAACTTCTTAAATACGGGAAATATTATTAAAATAAATTTTAAAGCAATCAAGTTTCCCTGCGAATTCACCATAATATAGAATAATATAATATTCTTAGATATATATGATGATTTAAGACATAACAAATTGTATGTATGTACAGGACGTAGCTTACTTCCCCAGCTTTTCAAAAATGCAAGAGATGTGTGAATTAGTTTTTAAAACCCATCTTTTTAAAAACTGTTCGTTTCTGCCCAGAGTTTAAACCTTCGTCATCTTTCATTTTATAGAGTTGCAGGTTTAACTTAGTCTTAGTTTTAAAAAAATTATGTGGTTCCTTTTAAATAATTAAAGATAGATTTTTAACCACCAGATACTGTTTAAAAAATCTTAACGATAATTCAGAATAAATAAATCCATAGTAACTTGCCAAACCAATTAGAGATACACATTACACACATTGAGGAACTTTATTCATTCTAGTTTTTCAATTAGCCGCTACATAATTTGTAATTTAAAAAAAAAAACCTTTAAATTCAAGCATCACCCCTACAAGGTAGAAAATATGTAAAACCCATCTATATAATTTTCTGCAAGTTAATTAACGCCATAGAGTTGTTAAAACGACCCTTAATTTTTCTGCTCTTTGTCCTTTTGGCTCGTCGTCATCGCATGGCACAAATTGAAATCGCCATTAGTGTCGTGTGTCCACTCGGCTGCCTTAATTAGGATGGGTCACTGCCATTCCCATATAAAACCTGTTCCCTCTTTAATGCGACTATAATTGATCGAATTAGCACTGGAGAATATGTCAGAACCCTCAAAAACCTGAATTTAATTGATGGTCCGCCAGAGTTAATTTTCAAACGGTTGAAATATTTAGGTTTGGGTTTTCATCAATAGATGGGGAGTTTGAGATAGCGCACGCAGAGATATTGCGAACTCTTTAGGGAATTAATACTTTATCTGAATAAAATAGATACAATTTTATTTATCATACTCATCCTTTAGTTTTACAAACTTCAATAATATCTGCCACCTTGCGTTGGTCAAATATCTTGATAGCATATTCACGTGATAACCAACCTGAAGTGTTATTTTCTTATACATTTTCGTTAATGAATTCTATGTAGTAAGAGTTGTCAAATGTGGATGTAGCGGGGTTGTGGGTTGTGGGCGGTATCTACACAGTTGCATGGGATAGACAAATTGCATTGATTTATTCTATTTTTAGTTTCCGTTTTGCTTTTAATTAATAATATGTCAATACCATTCTTACAAAGTTATTGAATGAAGTACAACCTCTCCATGACTGCATGTAGACCATCTAATAATAAAAACATTAGACATTTCCAGATCTATGAAATGGTAAATGCGGCCGCTATTTTACAAAATCCTCCTCCACAACTCTGAGTGGATTCTAGCCATTTAAACTAAACTATCTGCCTCAAAATTTGCATTTCGGTAATACAACTCATGAATTCAGATTCTAAATAAGTTTTTTTGCAGTACTTTAATTGCTTAATTATATGACTTCACGCCCCTGAATCCTCTGAGTTAGTCCTAGCCGGCTTAAACTTTCTGCCTCCAAACTTGTATTTCGTTAATGATGATGGGTTAGTGCAACTCAGAAATCTATATTCTAAATAAGTGAATTTTACAGTACCTTAATTTCCTAATTACTAACCCTGAGTTAGTCCTAGCTAATGAATCCCCAGTTTGGTTTCAAACCCAAAAGCTCTGCACCAGACAATTTAGTGTCTCTGGAGATAGATATTCAGTTCAGAACCATCATTTCAAAGCGCTATCACTAAACTTAACAAAAATGTATTTGACACCTCTTGGAGGCACAACATACTCAATCAAATAAAGGATATGAAAATGACCGGTCACCCTCCACAATTTACCCAATTTTTTGAGTAAAGGCATCTTCTCAGTTAAACTAAATGGACATACTTCCAATCCGAAATCCTTCGAGAATGGCGTTCCTGAAGGGTCAGTTTTAAGCACTTACCTCTATTAATAATATAGACAAATATATTTCACCTCAAGTCACACACAACTTTATGCAGACGCCTTAATAATCTATCACTTGCAGTATAACATACCCGCGTCTGTTCAACATAGTTGAATGAGATAAGTTGTGCTTTGCCTTTATTTTACCAATGACCGTCAAAATAGATTAAAAAGAAAACCAATACCTACGTTGTGTTATTAATATATCTTGCACAATTTTATTTACTCAGAATGCGCTCGACTGTAACAAAAATAGGGAAATTTTAAGGAAAGGTGCGTCATGTAAATTAAACCACAGATTCCTAATACACCTAATTTATTAGAGAAAACGTGCCAAATTATTAGAGAAAAACGTGCCAGACTCAGCCTGGAATTCACGAGGGGAAAGAGTACGGCAGAGAAACCCTCGATTTAAATTCCTAAACCGAATTATGCTATATAATCTTTATTAGCATAATGATTAATTAAATTACTGTCTCCTGCGCCACAATTCGTAGTTCCACACTCGTAATAGTACATTTAAAACTGAAGAGATAGCTCTCTGGCCAGGAATCAAACCCGAGTCTCCCGCGTGTCAGGCGAATGTGATATCCACTACATTACCGAAGAGTGGTGTTAGTTGGCCAGACGCCGCTGGCAGGTACTGGGGTCCTGGATTACGGAAGCTACCCAGCTATTTAGTTGCAATTTGGGCCAATATCTCTAGAATTATCATTTCATTTATAACTAGGATATTCACCCGTTAGGGTAGGAAAATGTTAGTAATTTCACAAAAGCTCTTGCAATCACAGTCATACTAAAACTAAAATTCCAGCATTTAAAGCAGTATTATTCACAGCATAAACGATTTCATTAAACATATATGCCATCAAATATCAACTATCCATGAGAAAAAAACAAATATTTGTGCAAATTATGTTAATAACAATATTATAAATTTCATTTTACTAACCCGTAATAATGACATGTTACAACACAGAAGCAAAACAATTCACCCAAAATAAACCGTACACTGCGCCGGCTTTTGACTATCTATCCTCGTTCTCGAGCGATACGCTTTCGGATCTCCTCGAAAAACCTCGCAAAACCTGACTTCAATTTATGACTTGTTTTTCTCTTTTTCTTTCTTTACATATATATAGGGTGTTCCAAAACTGAATGTATAAGGGCCAATGAAATAATGTTTTAAATAGGCGGGTTACCTCACACTCTTTTCTCTTGCCAGATCCAGTGGAATAATTTTACAGAACAGCCTTAAACGTCTCGAAGAATGGTAACATGTTCGTGGTTTTACCTTCGCAAAAGAAGCAATTGTACCAATTTTAACCACCTAACTATTTTCAATATCTCAATTGAAAATAAGGATAGTATTTCCTTTCTAGATATGACTTTTGACTCCTATCTCAACTGAAAAACTTCTACAAAATCTTAAAACTATCTGCACCAAAAACGTCTTACGTTGATAGCAATTTTATCTAAGACTCACCTAGACTCTCATACATAAAACCATTAGAACCAATTTAGAATAGAGCACTCTAAATAGCTGCAGGTGCCTTCCGTACCTCCCCAACTGTTAGTTTACAATCGATTACCTTTTATCCTTCTCTTTACATAGCAGACTTATCTCGTTGATAGAATACGCAGCCTCCGCTAAATATAGACTTATGCCCAATCATTCCTCAAAAATTTCAACTCCAACAGAAACTTCTGTTAACCTTCGCTCAACGAAGGATACCAATGATGGCCTGCAAAATGCTTTAGACTTATAGAATCTCCAAATCCACTCAACATAATACTACCCTATTCAGGCCGTCCCACCCTGTATCACTTCCCCTTTTACTATCAACCTAGAACTGCACTCTTATAGTAAAAACCCTTATCCCAACAAATTCCTTCTACGATAGTTCAACCTGCAAAAAATAAGAAATATAAATCTCCTCTCTAATGCACACAGATGAATCAAACACTGAAAAAAGCTTATAGATAACATCATTTTTTTTTCAGCTGAGTTAGTTGCATTATTTTTTGACCTGGCATTTTTATAAGACTCATATTTAAGTTTGCTCTCTTGCAATTGGGCCTAATTTGCCTATTCGAAGTCGATTACGATGGGTCACTGCCATTCTCATATTCGTTCTTTAATGGGACCTTAATTAATTGAATTAGTAATAGAGAATATATCCAGAGCTTCAACGGACCTAGTATAATTGATTGTCGGCCAGAACTAATTTTCAAACAAATAGAATATTTAGGTTTAGGATTTCAATTAATTAAATTTAGAAGAGAACAGGATATTACGGACACTAAGTGCTTTAAAATAGTAGGTACTTGAATGAGTTAAATGGCGAATCGTAAACTTTTATTTAGTACCATTTCTCCCAAACTATTAGAGGGATATTTATTTGCTCAATGAGAAATTAGTTTGGGTAATTTTTTAAGGAAATCGTATAGTACAAAAATCCGATAATCAGCTTAGCTCGATCGTTAACTCCGTGACTAGGGAAAAATTTGGTCATTGCCTAGGTCTTGCTTTAACTATTTCCATTGTCTCCGCTATGATCATTGGTAGCAAAACCAAAGCATTAGTATAAAGTCTTGATATTCAGTCTTGTTTTAGTCTTGATTAAACAATAATTTTATTAGGCAGCTGAACTACTTGGTTGAGATTCTTATAGCATTTGCACTAACTGCTCCAGATAAAATTGTAGAAGCAAAGATTTAAGCCGAACAAAATCAAAAATCGTCACATGAACATTTGTGTACATCCATTGTTTACTAGAAAGTATAAAAACTTTAAACTTAGAGCATTTTCTTTATTTTGGAGTACTATACCAAAAACTAGTGAAGACTTCAGAAGGTCTTCATTATCTGACAGCTCCAAAATGTATTCTCAAAAACTGCTCATATGATCTAGTGGACACATCCACACACATTTCCTCACAACGTCAAGAATTACTTCATACCACTCTCTATCGGTTGGGGGGATACATAATATACTGGTACGTTAATTAGGGCACGCTAACTTTAGACACTAATGAATATTCGAACCCAATGTCTCTTGATCACAGGGTAGACATGGATGGAGGTGAAAGTGTCAACCTATTTGCATAATATTCTTCAACTGTTAGTGTGAGCATTATTTATGAGGTTCTTGACTATTATTTCATTCTTACTGATTGTGTTACTGATGGTGGCTTATTTATGATTGGAAGATGTTTTAAACACAATTATGTCTCGCAGTGTGAAAACACTTTGCAGACCTGATGGAGTCCCTCCAATGTACGCTATTAAGTAAACCATTAAGTTCTATATTCAATCTCCCGTTAAGTTGTTAAGATATTGCTAACTATAGAGGCATCTGCATTCGTTTGTAATACCTGCAACATGGATGGCAGTATTGGTTCTTACCTGTCGGTTCCATAGTATCCAACCTTTTTACATACCAGGTTCACCTATGAAGCGTTTTCGATAATGGCTATCAGATGGATATCATTTATACCGATTTTTCGAAGGCGTTCGACAGAGCCACTCTTTACTCTTGCCAAAACTTCGATATACTGAATGATCTCCCTCTTGCATTGTTATACAGTTTCTTAACTGGAAGAAAACAGAGTGTTACACTAAATTCATTCATGATCGGAAGTGCCTCAAGATCTCACACCGGTCATCTTCTTCTTCTTCTGGTACCATGTCTAAAAATTTAGACGTTGGTAGTCTCCATGACGATCTGTTTATATCTTTCTCGATCTTGAGCGGCGTGCATGAGCTCTTCAACAGTCAGTCCAGTCCATTGTCGTAGATTTCTGAGCCAAGACAACCTCTTCCTTCCTGGTCGGTACAAACAAATTAATTTTCTTAACTTATTTTGACCACAAAAGTGGGGGTAGCAATTAACAGTATAATTAACCAAGCAATTAGTGGACTGTATTCAGATAGGATGTTGGGGGTTTCATACATACGTTGTGAATTGAAACTATGCAGGTAGGTTCACTAAGTACTTTAATAATGCAGTTGTAACTTGCATTAAATACAAAAAATATATATACAATGTCTACACTAATTGATGCATTCATTCTTCCACACATTAAAATAAATATACAAAAGGGTGCTTAATTAAAATATCTACTAAAGAAAATGTCTTGATTATTTAAATCTGAACTGAATTAAGTTAACTGCTTTCTGTCTTTAAAATCTCAACTTTTCTTTCACTCTACAAATACCTTGAGATGTAAGTCTTCGTCTATTCTCTACCTTTATTGTAACCAGAGATCTGACTTCAAATCTTTAATTTGAATGATACAGGCATAATTTGGGCTACAACTTTGGTACCGCCATTTTACTGCTTCTCTTCAACTACAGGGAAGCCAAGACGCCACGTTGTTTCTGGCCTTAAGAAATTGCGTAAAAACACCTAAAAGAGGTCTTTGTCCAAACTTACGGAGAAATTGGCCCAAAAGGAATTTGACCTTTGGGAGCGACAGCACGTTTTGCTGCTAGTCGAGTGAAAGTTGAAACTGCACTGAAATCTGATTTTTCTTACGCTCTCGGGAGGGACAATAACGCGGGAACGTAAGCGTGGGCGAGTCCATTATCGCATTTGAGAGGGTAGAAAAATGCTCCTTCTCTATTCGACACATTATTGTTTACACAATACTGAAGAAGACAAAGATATATTAAATTGAAAACGATTACATACATTTTCCCTGACGGAGTGACATTTAGCTTTATATAACGGGATCGACCATCCCGGTTTGGACTAAAGGGTAATGAAAAACTGACATATGCTGATTTAAAAGCACAAATTTCCGTTTACCTGGGGTGAAATAAATCTATTTTGAGTTTAATTACGGTTCATTCATACTACATACATACAGAGTGTTATCACCTAACTATACGGTGAAAAACGATAGTTTATAGACATGTTGGGGTGTTTCCCCAACACTTCCTATTCCCCTTTTTTCCTTGGATCTTACCGTTTAAATGAATTATACTAGTGAATAGCCTTCTCCTCGAAGAATATGTCCTAAGTATTCAGGTTTTCGTACTTTAATAATGTTTATGAGCTCACCAATATCTTCCCCATACGATTTAGGAGTCCTTCGTTGCTTATTCTTTGCACCCAAGAAATTTTTAACATTCGGCGATAAGCCCACATCTCGAAAGCCTCTAATTTGTTTAGCATGTTTGCTTTTAAGGTCCATATCATCTTACATTAGTTTTATTTGGGAACGATATTAAGAACTTCTCTAAGATCAGAGGCCCTGTATTACACTATTATAATATTAATATCATGTTATCTAAAAAGGGTACAACATATTAAGGATATTTTGTAGGATTTGGTAGTGCACAATCATTTAACAGCCACTTAACGAATATAAAACAGCGGGCTAATAAAAGTATGCGCTTTCTATCATCTAGGTTTAGTTCTTATTTTACTTACAATACCTTCAAAAGACTGCTTTGTTCTTTTGTATGTCCTATTTTAGAGAATGCATACTCTAGCGTGGTCTCTTTTATATAGAGCCTATGTTAATGGCCTAGAGATTGTTTAGACTAAATGTTTAAGAACATATGTATTTAAAATAAGAATACTTTTTATTAATAATAATAATTGCACTGAGTATCGTTTGACAGTGGATATTTTTAATTTCTGCAGACTAAAAGATAGAAAGTTTTTATGTTGACATATAATCTGGCTATTTGCTTAAACTTGTGAATTTCCTGACTGATTTCGAATATCTACTTTGTAGATTGGTCATTCAAGCTGTTCACAGAACATGTTCCAAGGTATTGTTTACCTCTCGTCCCATTGCACAAAGTATGATACTCATAATACAATTAAACTCTCAAATAGGATTAAGAATTATTTCAGAAAACTAAATTCACCTCAAGTATACTCTGATACATGAGTATAGAAATCTATATTTATTAGATTGTTGTGTAGAATTTGATTCCACTTTTTCTGCGAAACCCGACTTGCTTCTTTTTTAAATTGCTTCTCGGTTTTAATTAGAATTATATTGACTAAATTGTTCATACAATGAAATTTGTAAAAATGGTGTATCCGTTGATATAAATAAATAAATAAATAAATAAATTGTTCTAGTAGCAGTAACGTAGGTGGAATTCCCTAGTCTTAAAAGGCTCTTTTCACTAACCCCGATCGACCCACTTTCACCCCTGACAACGTACTTTTCTCTCACTGAGACTTTCTAATGAAGGTGTGCACCGTGTGCCTCTAGAACCTCTAGTAGCTCCTCTCTGAAGAAGGTTGCTGTGGCGAAGGTTTTGTTCCTATGTATGTTGAGTCTGCAATGACTCGTTAGAACTCCACACAAGTTCCCTATTATTTGTCAGCTCCTCAACAACAGCCAAGACGAACACAAGCGATTTAGCTTGCAGTGGCCAGCAAATTTTATTACATAAATAGTCGAGCAAACCATCAGCTCACGAGACTTTGCCTCTCACCCAATTCCGCTCGACCACTTCGCCACAGCACACATGTGCATAGTGTTCTAATTCTAAGCTGTAACCTGATTTCATAAGCCCAAACCGGGAGTCACAGTACACATGTCCTCGGGGTTACCCTCCTAAGTAATTTATCTACGATAAATTAGTCAAAGCTCTAAGTGAATTAATTTCAAAAGTTAAATTGGTCAAATAGTTTAAGTGCCATAAAGCTGTGAGTAAAGCAAGAACAATCTACCGATAAAATGGTAAAATAATTATCCAAAGGAAATAACTAAAATCGATGATAAATAAAACACAGCTCTTAAGGAAAAACTTTAATATAACACGGTGACCAAGACTTACAAACAATGTAAAAAATGCACGTCAACCGGAAAGACATGCGTGTTTTAGTAAGTATAGTGTAAATTCATATGAGATTTCTGGATTGCCTTCAGAGCTAGCTGACTGTCTAAGGAGATATAAATCTGTCGTTCCATGCCTTATTTAACCTTCTGTCCCGACGCAACCTCCAAAATGGCATTGAAAAACTGTCAAATATCTTTCGAGAGAAAAAGCCTCCCGATATCCCTGTCTGAACTGTACACGCCGCCAACATGTCAGTTACAATTCGAGTTTCCCTTGCGACTTGTTATTTAACGTTTGGTTCGATAAATTATTTAACAACGCCCTCGAAACTTGAAACTTAACCAAACGAAAAAATGAAAGATTACAGATAAGAGTTTTTAATCATAACTTGTGAGGATATTTATGGCAAAAAGGGGAAACAAATCAAACAGAGACGTGAAAATATTGCTTCTGCCGCCAGGCCCTGCTGCAAAACAAAGGCACGTTATCAAAAAATACTGGAAATTTCTCGTAAAATGTTCGCCAGAGATTTCTTCGCACAGCTTTTAAAATTATTAGGGCAATTATGGACGATCCACTAATATATTTTCATATACATAATGGATGATAAATCAAATGACGACGACGCGACGGCCGTGGTGATCATATTTTATATAATTTTGTCCGTCTTTTATTTTATTTGCTACAGTTTTAGTTTAACGTTGTCTAAGAAGATGAAATTAATTGAATACATTATCAAAAATATTTTATTTAAAAAATTTATCAGGGAACTATTTGTATTCGGTAAAATTGTATTAACTGAGTGACGCATTTAAATAAATTGACTTAGTTTAATGTTCAAGACCCCGTCCAGTATTCAGTAACTATTAGGCGGGTAAAAGGCTTGGACCTCCTAACCATCAGGAAATGACTAAAGCTACTTTAATCATCAACACAATAGTTGATATTTTTGAAGTGAAACTTCAGTAAGCTAGTGAATGTGTTACGCGAAAGTGAACGCACACACTACAAAATATGTGATACGGCGAAGCGAGCCTTACAAAATGTGTAACACTTCGAGGCGATCGAAAGTAGAGAGGATGTTATCCCGTGACCCGTGATTTTGCTCCGGCCTGTCCACGATTCATACCAAGCATGGGATAACCATCTTTCGGTCGCGTTTTGTAGCGGCTCCTTTGTCGCCATTCGAGGAAGAATCGGGAGTCCTAGCCAAAAGAAATTCTCATTCACATCGGCACCCAGACCGGGGGAGACCGGATGTCTCCGTGGGGCTATTTCTGTCTATGCCTGCTAAGTTTCGACTTATAGCCGCCACTGTATGTATACTTGTGTGTGATAGTCGGGACCTTCAAGAGAGCGTATGCTCGACATCTTGAGGGGTCCAAAAATATAGTGTCTCCGATCCGACAAGGGTGTAACCTATGTGGGATGGGTCGTCCCAGCTCTAGCTAAGCCCGGACGGAGGCCTTACTGGGCGAATGCGCTATGCGTGAAACCCACTAGCGGTAACCCCCCTCCCCCTCCCCACAACCATCTTTTAATCGATCGTTAAACGGGCCGGGCTTTAATGAATAGTATGTTCTACCATTTGTTTGCAAAAATACAAATTTATAGTATGTTCTACCATTTATGTCAGCGAATTTGCATTGAATAAAAATATTATTTGTTTTGTGAGGATGAAGTTTCACTTCTGGTGTGTGGACTTCACACACTACTTTTTTAGTGAAAGTTCTTTTGTTTTTTTTGTAACATGTAAATGTAATCAGTGCTGCACTGAAAATAGCCGAAATATTGAGAAGTCAAGACTGCATCGGAGTTATATCTATTCCGAGACTGAAAGATTCTGTATTATCATATCAGGCAGGGAAACAAGGACAAATAATTTCGATATATAAGTACTTCCTAATGTTGCATTTTTTTAAATATTAGCGCTAGATGTTCAAAAATCATTTTGAGCATTTTTCAAATCTAACGATTTAATTTTGTACAACTTTAACATTCCACGCCACTGTTCTCGCATTCCAAAGAAATTAAAATCCATGGCGATACTACTAATGCCATCTCTTATTACAACGTTTATCCACTGCATCAGGCAGTCTAGAAAGCTAAAGGTAAAGCGGCCTCGAAAGGCATCTGCGACCGATCACAGCGCTTTCTACAAAAAAAGCCGCTGTACCCCGGCGATATTCCTAGCGCCATCTGTTGTAACAACGTTTACTCATCTGCACCGGCACCCAGCCAAAGATGCAGTCCTGCATCCAGCCGCATAATTCGTGCAAACCAATCACCTCAATGTATTTCAAACCGCAAGGCCGTATCAGCTACACTATGCAGGAACACATTCGGCCAATAACGGCGAAGACTAAGGTAATCAAGTTAGTGCCTCTAAATTTCCGATCTTTAATAATCAAATTTATAATTCGTAGTCAGCGTATTTCGACCAGATCTGTGCATAAGTGTATGCTAGACAATCGCTGATGTTAAGTTTCATATAACTTCTCTGTAGTTACATCATTTGCCCTGTTCTAAGTTCCGCATTGATGCATCTTCTCCCACCAGAAAGGGAGGGGTCAACGCCTTCGAGCTGATCTAGTTCTCACGTTCTAGAAGTCAGTCGCGTCTTGAATCTCAACCTAATTGCACGCGCTAAGGGAGCTTTCCCGCCGGCATGGCGTCAAGCCAGGCCATCCCGGGCAGTTTCACGTTTTGAGACCCACTAATCTCTCTAGATCTTTACTCAAGTGACATTGTGGTATCCAGCCATAGTCATCATCGTCTCAAGCCTACAAGGAAGGTATTTATCGGGACCCTGTCTGTAATTATCCTCAATCTCAGTATGACGCTGTATCATCGCTGTACTGGCGTCCCCTTTGGTCTTGTCCATGGGAGTTCATCACATTCGAGTCTTGTCTCGAACCACAAGTAATAGAGTCTTGTCTCGAAACCCAAGTATGTAAACTCACATGTTTGCAATCACTCTCAAGTAAGACGCTGTACCATCGCTGTACTAGCGCCCTATGGCAATCGCCCATGGGAGTTCTCATGATCGAGTCTTGTCTCGAACCACAAGTAATCGAGTCTTGCCTCGAACCCCAAGTAAGTAAACACACGTTTACAATCACAACTTCTCAACATCTCTCACGCTGTACCGTCGCCGTGCTAGCGTTCCCATTGGTCTTGTCCATGGGTGTTCATCATTCTCCATGGTGTATAACACTGAGTTGTTATACTCTGGCCTTATTCTAATATAAGGATTACTGGCACTTGTCTGCCAATATTCAAGATCTCACAAATGCTATTTTCTGCACGGATTTCAGCTTATCTATGCTACCTGCATAGCATGTTTTATTATCACTTATGCGAGTACCAAAAAAAAAAACGCATTTCACAAGGCATCCATGTCATGCCATTATGCAATAACTGCATACCATATGAAACTACTACATTCAAGTAAATCTTATTTGCAAGAAATCGATCCACATTGTATATAGAAGCTAGCAGGAAAACTTAGTAAGTATTTTTTTAAAGTGACTTTCCTCAGTGTTGGAAGATAAACTGCTGAACATTGAACGTTGCTCGTCAATTGTAAACATAGTGTACATTGTAGCTTATAGGTGGACATTAAGGTAATATTTATCCTGTTATTATTGCTTATACATTACTGTATTTCATCTCACAGTTATCTCAGCTAACCGAGCTCATACGTAGCAGTTCCGCAGGGATTTTAATGAGCATTTAACTGTGCATAGCTTCAAGGTTATGTTTATAATCATATACTAGTTTAGAATTACAACTGTTTATACAATGCCTTTAAGGTATTATTCTTGTGATATTCCTGCAATGTCAATACGTAGCATCGACAGATGTTGTCCATATCGTAGTACAGACTACGTATAATAATTTAATGTTTATATTTTGTTTATTTATGAGCTTCCAGTTGATTTCAAGTAAAATAACTTATTAAAATATTCACATAATGCTAAAGATCTTTGTTTTATTTGCAAGGTCACTTTAGAACTAGCCCTATGGTAAATTAAAGTACCTACGAGCATGAGTGTCTCGCGAGAGCTTTACTGTGGCTGCCGTCAAGGTAAAAGCGTCTCCAACGCCATCTAGTTTAGGTGGCGTTGACTCGAGCGATTTCATTCGAGGTCTTCGAGATGAAATCAATTTGCAGCATGAGCCGTCGGTCGTGGTCTAGAGGTTTAGATGGTTAGGTCTCAATTCTGTGGCTATCGGCGGGCGGCGGCTCGGGTTCAACTCCCGTTGCTTTTTTTTAATTTTTTTTACCGTTGTTTCTAAACAGTTTTTTCTTGATTTAGGGTTAGTTTGGGTTAGTTTGAGTTAGCAAACAGATTTTTTTCTTGATTTTGGGTATGTCTTGGATTACGTTTAGGTCAGCCCCGGGCTAGTTTCCTTTTCTTGAGCCCCCGTATCGAGCGGTAGTGAGCGGAAGGCCATGCGAAAAGTGAAATATTACTTATTGTAATATATATATATATATATATATATA
>MU184446.1:104857-145360 GCA_016904865.1 Pissodes strobi | reverse complement strand
CATTCATGAACTGCAATCGAGTTTTAAAACTCTTGAACACAGTTTTTCACATGTACCCAGCAACTGTTCTCTAGAAGCCACTACCGGCACACATCGAGAATGTGAGTTAAAAATAAGAGAACTTGAGAAGCAAAACATGTCTATGTCTTCAAGAATCGAGAGGCTTCAGCATGAGATGCTTCTATTGCGGGAGTCGATTTCTTTGCAGAGTAAAAGAAGTTCTACAGATTTGCCAGTTCAGTCCTCCGATCAAGAGCCCTTGGAGCGTGTTTGCCATCAACAAAAAGCAAACATTGAGGTAACCAAAATTCAGCTAGGGAATAAAAAACAAATCCCTCCTCCCAAGCAGACCTACAGTCAGCAGGTAACCAAAAGATTATCTGGTGACTTAGGCACCCAATCATTATTGGTACCGGAACTGGTAATGGCGACTTGGCTGCTGGTGAAAGGCGTCAATGGGTATATCTGGGTCGCTGCAAACCTAACACGACGGAGGACCAAATACTTAACTACATGAAGGATCAGCTGAGTATAATTGACGTAAAAGTTACCCTTTTGGAAAGAAATGAGGATGTGGCATCTTTCAAGTTGGGTGTAAAGGAATCTTTGTTGAAGGGATTACTGGATCCTAATCTTTGGCCTGCTGGAACAGGTGTTAAGGAATTTAAGCCTCGCCGTTTCTATGCAAATAGTTCCGGAAATTTTCGTCCAGCAGCAGAGGGCAATCAACGACAAGAGAGCAGCTTCCCATCTTATACCAAAATGTCAATGGGCTTAGAACCAAACTTGTTGAATTTCTATGTTCTGTGGCTACTGAAGATTTCATGGTTATTGCCCTGACGGAAACAGGTTTGGATTCAGGTGTAAATGACTCGGAACTGTTTGGTGCTAGCTATGCTGTCTACAGAACTGATAGAAGTGCTATCAATAGCCTGAAGCGTAGTCGTGGTGGTGTACTTCTGGCAGTTAATAGTAACCTAAAATCTAGTCGCTTGACTATCGGCGACAGCACTCTGGAAGAGGTTTGGATCTCAGTGACAGTTGGTGACAAAACGTATTGCGTTGGATGCATATATATCCCTCCATCTATGGATACAGAAGTATACGAGCTACACCTAAATTCAGTTTCAAAAGCCTGTGATACCTTTGAAAATGTGCTTGTGGTGGGTGATTATAACCTATCTGAGATTGTGTGGTCCTTAAGTGATCATCAAAGTGGTCTGATACCAGGCAATTTAAAATCACCCAAGTCAATCCTACTCTGCGATACTGTTTCGTTTCTGGGTCTATCTCAGTTTAATGGTGT
Source organism: Pissodes strobi (assembly GCA_016904865.1). Classification (NCBI taxonomy): domain Eukaryota; kingdom Metazoa; phylum Arthropoda; class Insecta; order Coleoptera; family Curculionidae; genus Pissodes; species Pissodes strobi. Next base: position 144,054 of record MU184446.1, on the reverse strand, counting down.
GATAAATTCTCACTCAGGTATCCTTGATCTTTGTTTTGCAAATTTCGAAATCCATTCATTAAAAAGAACTGAGGGTTTAGTCGCTAGTGACCCTTATCATCCGCCATTGAGCATAGTGATAGATTCCAGGAATATACATTTAAAGCCTGCTAATTACTCTTATTATGACTTTAAAAATGCTGATTTTAATTTAATTAATAATTACTTTATATCCTTTAACTGGCAATCAATCCTTAATGATAATTTAGATGTAGCAGTGGAACATTTTTATTATGTGGTTAAAAACTGTTTTAATCTGTTTGTACCTCTAAAGCAATGCCTTGTTGACTCTAACTTTCCATAGTGGTTTACTCCAGAACTTAAAGCAGTAATTTTCAGGAAAAAACTTGCTCATAAAAAGTACAAGCAGGTTAACAGTTACCAAAACTATTCAGACTATAATTGTTTAAGACAACAGTGTAAGGTGCTGACCCGAAATTGTTATAATCGGTATATTGTTAATGTCGAAAACTCAATAAACAGTAACTCTAAATTTTTCTGGAAATATGTAAAATCAAAATGAAATCAGGGCACAGTCCCTAAGCAAATGCAATACAATTTGGAAAAGGCCGACTCGGGTCAAAGTATTGCTAACCTTTTTGCAAACCATTTCTCTTCAGTTTTTAACCCTAGGAAATTGGTCGACAGTGAGCCAAACTTTCAGTTTTCCAAATTTTGCTCTATTTCTAGTGTTGTCATCTCCCCTTCTGAAATCCAAAAGGTACTAACTGAACTTGATACTGGTAAGGGTGCTGGACCGGATGGGATCCCCAATTCTGTGTTAAAATGTTGTGCTCATTCCTTATATTTGCCTCTATACTATTTATTTAGGCAGTCCCTCGCTTCTGGGTTTTTCCCAAAAATATGGAAGATATCACATGTTACACCCATTCATAAGACTGGCAGCAATAGTGATGTGAAAAATTACCGACCCATTAGTATTGTTTCAGCAATTCCAAAACTATTTGAACATATAGTTGAAAAATCTCTGAACAACTGTTTCAAAGAAATAATTGTTAATCAACAACATGGGTTCATTTCAGGTAGATCAGTAGACACCAATCTGTTGGAGTATGTTACTTGCATTGCTGATTCCTTTGATATGGGCGTGGAAATACATGCTATTTACACCATATACTTAAAAAGAAATATACTGCTAAACCGTCATTTGGACAATGAGTGGAAAATGAAGTCAACACTAAAAGACGGGAATATCAATTTTGCATAAGTCTATCTTTGTCGTTCAGGAAGTTGTTTGTGCGCACGCTCTGTACGGAACGTTCTTATTGGTCCGTTTGTCGCGCGTTAAACTGGCCGAGGCCGACCCCGACCACGGCCACCTATACAAGGCCATGAAGCAGCAAATCTTGCCCTTCTACTACCTAGTGCTTCCCTATTAATCTTAAAATAAGACAATATGGTAAAACTGGACACAAGTTTATTAATTATAAAAATAAATATGAGAAATATAGACATGAAATAAAAATCATATCAAAGATAGGGATAAACTAAAGTTACGAGTAGTAGATGAACGGAATATCTGAATAACATAATTGCTTTGTATTATGCTTGTTGGCTTATAATTTCCATTTTTGATAATATGTATGTATTAATAATATAAACTATGTGATTAGTTAATAACAAACGTGATTACAGTTAAATTAAATATGTAGCCCAAGATCAAAGCAGTTGCAAAAGGCAGTATTTTACGTATAAGTATTCAAGTAGATTTCTCAGAGTAAAACGAGTCACAAAAAATAAAAGGTATATATAGTGTATGGTTTTTTTAGTTAGTTCACCTATTGAGTACCTACTCAAGCACAATCTTTTTAAGTAGCAATAACAGAATGCATGATAAAATAAAATGATTAATTAGCTTAAGTCATGTTAAGTAAAACAAATATCACATATATAAATACAAAAAGCAGTGATTTTTCTATGTTGTATAAGTACTGTGAATAAAATGCAAAGCAGTTGTATGAACCAATAAGTATTGCAACAATAAAAGCAAACCGAAGGTTTCGAAGCAGCTCAATTTTACTAGCTGTTCTAGACAGACACTGTTGAATTCTAATCTTCATGCAAGCCATTTTAGTAAAAATACAAGTGCTTATCTAGTTAGTTCGCCACATGAACAAGATATACGGCTTTCCGAAGAAACGGGATGCCGCTTGTGCTTGGAGACAGCTTTCGATTACATGAAAGGGATTAAGCCTCTGGCCTAGTGGAATCTACAGATGTGTGCCACAACAGACCAAGGGTTGCCCAAATACACATACAATTACAAAATACAATAGTTAGTAAAGTTACAGTTCTATAGTTGATGTTATATCATCTTCATTTTTATTGCCAATCAAAAATATTTTGGCTTCATGAAGCACTTTATCTAAAGTACTTAATATACTCAACCCGCACGTACTGATAGTTTTATATCAGACTTGTCCGAACACAATGTTTTTTTAATGAACAAATTTCCCACAAACACTTCAAGTCTTCTGACCTGACAGAAACACAGACATTTGCACACTTGGGTACCCTTCAGCTGGTTCATTTAAATAGAAAAAGGACAAGTTTCCTTTTCCTTTCAACTATCCATCCTCGAGTTCATTAATTTTGATATCAGCTTCATGTAGCGCAGTAAAAGATATTGCTTCATTTCGTTGTAAGTAGTTGCTCTATCCAAACTTTCAGCAATAGCCGAGGCAATAGCCCCTTTCCATTTCTCAACATTCAATCTGATCTTTCTGCGTTTAGTGTGGACATTCTCTTCATCAACTTTACTTAAATATGAAGGACATCTAGGTAGCTTACATGGAATCTCCCACAAGAAACCGTTTCGAAATAAAATTATAATATCTACACGTTATAAAATAATTGAAAAAACTGACTGAAAAATATTAATGTAAACAAATAAATCGACCATCAATTTGGTTGTCGTATAGCTGGCCGTGCCCCGACCCGTGTTCCGTTTATCGATCCATCTGTGCTTTATTGTGTCGTGTGATTCGTATCGTATCTTGTGCACATTAAATTGTAATTTCAATTTAAAACTGTTTTTAGACATTTTTAGAGTGTTTGTGCTTTGAAAATAAACAGCAAATAAGCATATCCGCTTTAAAAAATAGCCTCTGCAAGCGGCAATAATTTAAATCCAATAAACTACCGCCAATCAGGGGGATAACTTTATTGGCTGTTACATATATTTTCAACTAATCACAGAGCGTTTCTAACGATTGCGCAGTATGAACTTACTGAATGACAAAGACCGACTTATGCGAGTTTTAAATAGCTCCGTCTTTTAGTAGTCGTGGCTTCAATTTTTGGTTTGGATTAGCCATATATTAGTTTATATAAATATATGATTTACACAGACTTTAGCAGGGCATTTGATATGGTGAATCACTCAATTTTGCTATCTAAGCTTTTAGGTTATGGTATTACGGGTGGATTGCTTTCTTGGCTGACCTCATATTTGGATGGAAGGCAGCAACTGGTTAAGGTTGATGGTTACTTCTCTCCTCCTTTTTTAACAACATCTGGGGTTCCCCAGGGATCTCACCTGGGTCCCCTTCTCTTCAGCCTCTTTATTAACGATCTTAGTGACCAGTTGTCTTCCAAATACTTGCTTTTTGCTGATGACATGAAGTTGTATGCCAGTATTAAGAGTTCTCAGGACATGGCAATTTTGCAGAGTGATATTTCTATAGTATCTTCTTGGTGCTCAGATAATGATATGTCATTAAATATTGACAAATGTTGTGCAGTCCAATTTACTAGGTCTCTTAGTTCCATGTATGCATCTCTTTACAGTATTGGCCATAATTTGCTTAGGACTGAGTGCGTTGTAAAAGACTTAGGAGTATATCTTGACTCCAAGCTGACATTTTGTAATCATTATGAAAACATTATAAACAAAGCTAATAGGATGTTAGGATTTATCAAACGAATCTGTAAAGACTTTAAAAATGTACATGCTGTTAAAACATTGTACATATCTTATGTTAGGTCTATATTGGAGTGCTCTTCTATAATTTGGGCTCCATATTACCAAATTCACATTGATAGACTTGAAGCCGTTAAAAATAAATTTTTAAAATTTGCGAGATATGTTTTAGCAAGGAACAAAATAATTTTATCACAGGACCAGATCATGTCATATTTCCACTCTTGCAAGTAGAAGGGCATACTTAGATGTATTCTTTGTTTACAAGGTCCTTAACAACATCATTTGTAGCATTGAATGCACTAAGTTATTTTCTATTAGAGTTCCTCTCCTCAGTTGAATACATGAAGTCATGACCTTCTTCATGTGCCGTATTGTCGTACTTTGTATTTGCAATATTGTCCTGTTAATAGGATGGTTAGAAATGTTAATAAGTTCTGTGTTAGGTTGGATCTTGCTGTTTCCAAAGTTAAATTTAAGGCTCTTGCACAAAGAATAATATTTGAGGTTAGTTAAGTCCTAGGTATAAGTAGTGCTTACTGTTTAAACTTAAAATGTATTTTTATACGTAAATAAATAAATAAATAAATAAATAGACTGTCATGAAATCCCATCCTTTGAAGTTTAAGATTCAAGATACAATGATTCAACTTGTCGAAAGACTTCGAGAAGTGCGTGTACACAATGTCCAGTTGCTGCTTATTATTTATGGCATGATAGGCGGTGTTTAAAAAGGAAGTTAAATTAGTAACAGTCGATATGGATGGAAAGAAACCATGTTGGTTCGGAGAAATAAGATGTTTTACTTGATGGAGCAGTTTATTGTAAACACATACCTTCTAAGCAGATAAGATGTCTGTATTGTCAAGGGCAAGAATATTTATGTTTTGTGGGTTGTCATTTTGTCACTATCAGTAGCCAGTCAGCCAGGGGTAATTATTTAATAAACGGTCGCTGATTTAGAACGACCTGTATAATATAAATATTGGTTAATATAGGTTTGCGTAATCAAAAAGTGATTTAAAATGGGCCTTTTTATCGAGTTTAACAGTTTAAAATACAAAAATCGCAAAATTTAGTGTGCGCCCATATAGTAAACTCTTACCCATAAGAGAAATATTTGGAGTTAGCTACTAGAGTCACCATCTAAAGATAATCTTTAGATGGTGCTAGAGTCACCGTCTAAAGATTTAGAATATCTTTAGACTAGACGGTGCTAGAGTGTTGCTACTAAATTGCCATATTATTATTATGCACATATTTTATGAAAGGAATATTAAATAGTTATAACGTATAAAGCTTTAAGCAATGTACCAAACATTCTTTGAATAATATGTTTAAATAGCATAGTAACGGGAGCCTATTTATCCATTTTTTGCACTTCGCACCAAAATTTCCCAGAAGTTGTTTTTAGCAAAAATGTGATGAAAGAGATCCTCATTTACCAGACTAGATTAAAATTAATTTGAAGTGCCATGCAAAAAAAAAATCATTTTAAAATTTAAAATGATAATGATATATATTATATTAAATAATATGTTCATTTTTTTGTATATCTTTTAACACATTTTAAATCTATGTTTTTTGTGAATAATAATACCACTAGTGTTACATTTAGCTCAGAATGTTTAAACTAGTTTTAAAATATGTCCCTTTTTTTTTCTAGTTGTCCCATATTTTTGCTTCTTTTTAGGTTCAGGCCCCTGCTTTGACATAAAACAAATCTGGCGATCCTATATAACGATAGTTTGTTTCAGTGGCGGCTGGTATATATGTGCTGAGGAGCTGCAGCACATAGCAAAATCACAGGAAAATTAAAATAATATTTTAGTACATAAATACTTGCCATTTTCTTTTGAAAATTATTATTTATCTGGACGGAAAGTAAAATATTGCCGCGCCGCTAATATCTTCGAGATAAACATACCCACTGCATCGTCAATCCAGACCCAACAACTTATGTTGTATAATTCGGATCGGTGTGCGATATGAATTTTAGCACAACGAGCCTTTTGGTCGTCGCGTCTCCGCTGATCCCGCTCGCGTGTTTTCAACGGTTATTTCAATAGCCGGTGGTACTGCCCAATCTCAAGCACACGGCTAGATTTGTTGCCGCGTTTGGTTTTAAACGCGGTTATTTACCTTGAATTTAGTAGCCAGGCTGTTTGCGCTAGTTTACTTAATTTAAGCATTTGTCGCAAGTAGTTTTCCTGATATTATTTATATATATTTTAATATATTATACATAACAACATTAGTTTTAATTATGACTATAACACCCATATCCACTGCAGAAGGAGTACGTTGTTTTTCGACTTTGAAGAGAATTAAACGTTTTCTGCGAAACACAAGAGAGATTTAACGCTTTGACAATGTTATCGGTTGAAAAAGAGCTAATTCATTTTACGTTTTAATACAAAACTCATAGAAAAAATTGCAAATGAAAAAATAGACGTATGGATTTTGTATATAAAAAATGAATTTAAAATGTATCTAACCACTTTAAAAGACTATGTTCAGTATGTTCTCTTTTTTCATGTGTCCGGTTTAGAATTTTAAGTATTTGCTTTATATATAAATAACCAAAATTAGGAAAAAAAAAGTTCTAAGTAGAATCAATGGTAGTATTTTTATTTATCTTCGATACATATGTAAATGTGAAAATTATTCGATAAATTTTAAATTACACTTTACAATGCAGCACACAGCAATATAATATCACGAGCCGCCACTGGTTTGTTTGTACATTGTACACATTATTGAGATAGATAGTATATTATATCGATGGTATATACTGACTAAAAAGAATTCCCTTTCTCTTTCCCATTGTCTCCAGGTGTGTCCCGCAAGCTGCATTCCGAGACTTGTAGCTTGCAGGCTGACCTACTATCACAAAATATCTTTGTGAGATCTTTTGTGCCTAGTCTTACATCAATACTATCAAAGGAATTCCTGTTATTTCATAGGGAATACATCTGGATGAACAATGTCAATCTTTTGATTCATTTGTGATTATCCTCCTTATAAATAATTACTCTAAAAACATATATATTAATGAAGAACTTACCTAATTCCAATAATAGATTATTACGTATATGCCAAAACTACCCAAACTAACCCTATAGCCCTCCGTAGCCAAAACTTAAGTTTCCAATACAATTAGATTATCCTCACGTCAAAATCAGCTGTTTTTCTTTGACACTTTGACAGCATCATATACTTTTAAAAAATGGACAGCATTTACGTACCCAGAATGAGCACAAAATAACACTCGTGTCTACAAGAAGCGTCTAGGTACAGACCCCGGCCGTTTTATTTAAAGCTTCAAACCCCGTGTTATGCAACCAGCATCACGTTTTTGATTAAATGTATATTTCACTACGTTTTAGCAAAGTTTCTGCAAGGCCTCGGTGGTGTAAAGGGTAGCGTGCTTGCGTCTCGTCCCGCCGCTGCGGGTTCGATTCCCGTCGGTCGGGACAGACTTTTTTTTGTTTTTTATAATTTACCTTTTTATCTTCATTTAGGGTTAGTTTGGGTTAGCCTTGGGTTAGTTTTGGTTAGTTCTTGTTGATTGAGCCCCCGTAGCGAGCGGAGGGTCATGCAAAACTACCATACATAATACCCCGGGATAGGGTTTGAAGCTTTAAATAAAACGGCCGGGGTCTGTACCTAGACTCTTGTGTGTCTACACACCGGAATATTACTTTGGCTCCCTGGCTTCCGCATGCGCAGAGTATGGGTGCGTTCGTTTATAAGTGTCTAGGACTTCACGCATGGCCCTCCGCTCGCTTCACTCGCTCCGGGGCGCAACCAAACAAAACTAACTGAAACTAACCCAAGCTAACCCAAATTAAAAAAAGCAAATAATCTTACTAACCCAACTAACTGCAACTAACCCAAAGTAACCCAAATTAAAAAAAAAAAGCAAACATAATCTTACTAACCCAAGTAACTGAAACTAACCCAAGCTAAACCAAATTAAAAAAAAAAAGCAAACGTAATCTTAAAAAAAGGTTGATAAAAGACGCATTGCCACCGATGGGAATCGAACCCACGCCGCCCACATGACAAGCAAATGCTCTAACCACTACACCACTAGGCCGCTAGGAAACAACGCGCTACATCGTAAAGACATTGGTAATTGAGGTATTTGTAGTGTAGGTGGCGTTGATTGATTCGTCACTCGTATTCTGCGCATGCGGAAGCCAGGGAGCCAAAGTAATATTCCTGTGTATAGACGCGAATCAAAATAACCCCCCTATTTTGTGAGAATGACAGCTCCTGATACAAAGAAAACCAGTGTTGCCATCCGTACGGTTATTGAAGTCAATATACGGTATACGGTCCTAAGCCCTTTACCGTACGCAAAACCACGGAAATTTTGATATTACAAAAACCAGCAAATAAAAAGAATTAAAGCGACGATTTTTGAGGCAAATAATTTACAAAAATGCGAAATGTGTCTGGCATCTGGCCACTCTATATATTTACATAGGAGTATAGGAATGTCTCATCATTGGTGCAGTCAGTCCACGGCTACCTGTCGTATAGGATTTAGGTCTGGTGACAGCCCTACAACTTTGAGCCGTCAACTGTTTTCATGGCTAGTGGCTAGGTCGCGCCGGTCTAAAAACGTTCCCGACATGATTGTGATGTATTCGTGGAAACAGTGCATCCTAAGTACGGTCACGTATTACAATAAGTAATATTTCACTTTTCGCATGGCCCTCCGCTCGCTGCCGCTCGCTACGGGGGCTCAAGAAAAGGAAACTAACCAGAGGCTAACCCAAACGTAACCCAATACATACCCAAAATCAAGAAAAAAACTGTTTGCTAACCAAAACTAACCCAAGACATACCCAAAATAAAAAAAAAGCTGTTTAGAAACTTAACCGTAAAAAAATAAAAAAAGAAACGGGGTTTGAACCCGAGCCGCCGGCCGCCACCGATAGCCACAGGGTTGAGACCCAACCATCTAACCCTCTCTAGACCACGACGCCTCATGCTACAAATTGATTGTATCGCGAAGACATGGCGCGAATATAATCGCTCGAGTCAACGCCACATGCACTAGATGGCATGAAGGTTGTTCGTTCGTTCGTTTGGGTTATGGGCTTCGCTGTTATGCATTCACCCAGACACTGGTTTTTATTCTTCTTCCAGACCGCGTAATAAAAGGCTCCTGACACATGGCATAGTCCACACTCTATGAAATCACTAATTATTTACTTAGATTTGACTGTTACATAAAACCTAACTTTAATAATAGTGGAGTCAGTAAACATACAACACAACGCAGGTTTAGAGTCTTCTCGCTCCCTAGCAACGGAGGAGCATTACACACCCCGAAATGTTGCCTCGGATGTAGAACCCTAGGAATAAAAGAAGGAATTTGGAAGTTTGCCAATAAAAACTAGAAATTAAACATGGGGATTATTATAGCTTAATACCGTTGTGAGATAGAAATCTCATAATGGCGTTGATAACAGAACTCTTTAAGTTAGACAAAATAGATTGGACAAACATAGGACTGTCCATTCCCAACTCCCGTAGCTCCTGGTACAAGTCCGTATCCAAAATGGGACAACTAAAAAGAACATGCTCCAAATCAGCAACTCCCGTATTACAATCACAATTTGGGTCATTAATGAGGACTATTCTATATAAATGAGCTGGATAAAGACAGTGTCCAGTCCTCATCCTTATAATAGTAGTAATATGTCTCCTATTAACATATGCGAGTCCTTTAAACCAAGGTGAAAAAGGAAGTCACTCTGTATTGATGCATATCATCCGCCCTTACTTTGTGTGGAAACCTTCCAGTCTCGTCTCCATTTGTCCTGAGCTTTTCTTTTAATACAGGGTATTAGATCGAATTTATCTAGTCTGACGTCCATAGGAACTCTCAAATTTCTGCCTATATTCGCCAACTGATCTCTGCTACTTCGTTTCCGTGAATGCCCGAATGTCCGGGAATCCATGAGAGCTTTATGTCGAATATGGCAGCGGTTGAGTCTAAGATCATCTGCTTGGTAGAAAAAGAAATGTGATCTAATTTATTTGATATGCCTGATCTATTAATTTTCTGTATTGCACTGCTAGAATCTGTGAATATAACAGCCTTGGCTTTGCAACTAGGCAATACGCCAGCACCGCCCTTCGTCCGGCGCTTAGGGAGAGGTAGAGCTACCCTTCTACATCCGTTACACGTTATTCCGGTTTGAAGGGTCTTAATCGGTGGGAACCTCCAATAAGACGGGCCTGTGCCCCTGGAAATTTCCGATCTTTACACAAAAAAGCTAATGCACTGCACGACTAGTGTCTTATGCAAAGGGGATTCACACAATGCAGATATAACAAAAGCGTCTGTAGACCCGATATAATTTTCGATACCGACTCTAGCGCCATCTAGTGCAGATGGCGTTGACTCAAGCGATTGCATTCGCGCTACGTCTTCGTGATGCAATCGATTTGCAGTATAAGGCGTGGTGGTCCAGAGGACTAGATGGTTAGGTCTGAACTCGGCAGCAGCAATTATAGGCGCCGGCGGCTCGGGTTCAAACCCCGTTGTTTCCTTTTTATTTTTTTTTAAGGTTAAGTTTCTAAACAGTTTTTTTCTTGATTTTGGGTATGTCTTGGGTTAGCACCTGATTAGTTTCCTTTTCTTGAGCCCCCGTATCGAGCGCAGCGAGCGGAGGGTCATGCGAAAAGTGATATTACTTATTGTAATACGTGCCCGTACTTTGGATGCACTTTTTCCAAAATATGTTACTTTATTTAACTAAAAACCAGGATATATTTAATAAAAGCCGTATTATAGTCGATATAGAGTAGCTTGCATGTGTTTCCGCGAATACATTCACAAAGAATCCCCCTTCTTTGTGAATATATTCCACGCAAGGCCACCTATGTAGTTTAGGTGGCCTTTGGTTTCGAAAATTTGGTCGGGTCGCTAGACTCTTGTGATATAACCAGTTGCTGTCAGAGAGACTTCCCATCTCCGCAGGGCCTACGCCCCGATCTCCTTCAGATCACGTGCTCACGTGCAGGAATTTGGAAGAATCTTCGTAGGAAACAGTTTTTTTCTTAATTTTCGGTATGTCTTGGGTTAGCACCTGGTTAGTTTCCTTTTCTTGAGCCCCGTAGCGAGTGGAGGGCCATGCGAAAAGTGAATTTAGGCAACCCACATGACTCTGCTCGGAGGCGGGGCTGTCCCTAGATTCTTGTTCGTATAGGTGGCCGTGGTTAGTCTCCATCCTCTAGAGTTGGGCAATGTGACTCAATCCAGTGAGTTAACTCATTAACTCTGACTCTTAATATAGAGTTAACTCGGAGAGTTGACTCAAAAAGAGTCGAATGGTTTCAGAATTTAAACATCTTTCGTCAAGCTAAGATAATGGATTTACGCATGAGTTGTACAGCGAAAGCGCGCTCTTTCACTTGAATTTGGAATAAAAGAATATTAATTCTCATTTTTTAGTCTAGTAATAGTTATTCGGTCATTTGGTTATTTTCTATTCGATTTGATTTGATTTCTTCTATTAATGACTTATTTGATTATATCTGTTCTGTTTTAATTTATATTTTGGAAGTTTAGTTATAATGCCGAAAATTGCGTAAGTCTTATTTTCTCTGTAAGAGAAAATATTAGATTGTTTTTATCACAAATAAAGTCTCTGACAGATATTCGCCTATTGATTAATATAATCCAGCATTCCCATCAAGTGTACGTGGAAAGGGTTATTTATCTACTTAAGCGATTACGAAATTAAACAGGCACAAGAACATAAATCAAGACTACACGAATATTCTTAAATCGACATGGTCATGTTTTATTTATATTCATATCTATACTTCATATCAATATCAAAAACTAACTTTCATGTGTCTATTTTTCCTAATCCATAAAATTTGAAAAACTAATCTAATGGTGGGCAGATGGGCTCATTTTAATGATTCGAATCTGATGATCCCATGACCCAAATAATTTTTGGGGGCCAAAACACCGAGTCGACTACCGCCCTATCTCTACCTGACCCGTCGAGTCGGTAGGTCCAAGCAGAAACACACGAAAGAGTCGAGAGTCATGGAAATAAAAACGAGTCGAGCCAGCCAAAACACCGAGTCGACTCCCGGCCTATCTCTACCTTACCCGTCGCGTCGGTCGCCCGGTCGGTCGGTCCAAACGTTCAAACACGAAAAAGTCGAGAATCATGCAAATAAAAACTCCCGGCCTATCTCTACCTGACCCGTCGCATCGGTCGATCCAAACGCTTAAACACGAATATACGAAAGAGTCGAGAGTCATGCAAATAAAGACGAGTCGAGCAACTCAGTGACTACCTTAAACTAATTGACTCTTCGAGTTAACTCACTCGCGAGTTACCCACCTCTACCATCCTCGCTGCTTCCAAAAAAACACGAATCTTGACTGGGCAGTGGCACTACGACTGGGGTCTCCGACCAGAGAAAAAAATCCTTCTTTGTCTTCTTGCACTGACCGCCTCTGCCTCTGAGTGCTATGGTCTGACACTAGCGTCTACCTACAGTGTTGCCAGATCAGTTTTACAGTTAGGTAGTAGATTGATGTAAAAAAAATAGTAAATTGATTAAAAAAATATTAGATTACAAATTCACTGTCTAGCTTTAAAAAAAAACATACCTATTCATGGTAAAACTGAAGTAAAGCAGAACTAATACCACTAACAGTAAACTAATAACACCTGTTATTCAGTCGGGTTTGAGTAAACACACCGACACAGACACACAAGTGACAAATCGTAAGTAAAATGCTAATGACATTTAAACGATTCAAAGAACGAGCCGGTGAATCCCATATATGTATATATATAGAACTAGTGGTGGATGCCATCTTTTCTGCTTAAAAATAGAAACGTAATTCCACTTCGCAAAAATAATTAAGATGTTATGTTAGAATTTTAAGATTTCTGTTTCATTTTTTAATTTTTTCTTGTAGTTTTAGAATATTATTCAAGTATTCTGTTTTTCTCTAAATAATAGTAGAATTTACCTTTAAGAAAGTAGAATAGTAGCCAAAGGTCAGAAATAGTAGATCTACTATAAAAATAGTAGATCTGGTAACACTGTCTACCTACAACAAATTTTCAACACTCGGACCTGCGCATTTGGCAACAGGCCGGTTCAGGTATGGCTCTCCGGGAACGCAACCAATCAAAACTAACCCAAGACAATGTCCAAAATCTAGAAAAATTAAAATTTTGTAGGTGGATGATCTTTTTCGCCTCGAATACTAAACTTTAGGAAGGTATTTTTGGGTGTGCCGGTTGTTGCTTTGAGAAGGTCGTACGATTTTTCTGTTCCGAAATATTTGAAAAAAAGGAGACATTTTTAAAAATATTTTTTTTGCCACCGAAAATTAAATTTTTATGATAATGACATGTAAATGGATCCCTTTAATCGTTTCCCAAATAAAAACAAAAACATTATTTTCAACAAAAACTTTCGAAAAATTAAAATTTCGTAGGTGGTTTATCTTTTTCGATTCGAATACTTTAGGAGAGGGTTTTTGGGGGTGCCGAGTTCGATTTTTGGCATCGAGAAGTTCGTACGTTTATTATATACCTACGTAGCAACATGCTATTTAATTTTAATTCGTGGAATTTAATGGCAATTTCAGTGGTAATTTAATTGGTAATTAGTGGAAATTAGGGGAAATTAGTGGTAATTTAAGTGATATTTAGTTGTAATTTCTGAGGTAATTAGGGGTAACAGAGAAAAAGAGTGGTCATTTGGAGGTAATTACTGGTAATTCGTGGTAATTTCTGTAAAAAGTGGTATTTTAGTGTACACAAATTCACTACTGAAATCCCCCTCGTCTTAAAGTCTATAAATATTAAATATTGACCCTAAACTTTTAATTACATTTTCCTGTTTAAACTGACCGTCTTAAATCTAAATGCATAGGTATTGACCCTTAAATAGTATATGCATTTTAAATTGTATCCCATATACAGACCTAATAGGATCTCTGATGGGAAACCGAAAATAGTATATTATTTTATATCGAGGAAAAGTGACACTTTTCATGGCGCGCTCGTGTAATAGAGAGCAAGCCATGAAAAGTAACTTTTCCTCCAAATAAAATATGCTGTTTTTTCTTCCAATGTCGACAAATTAATGCAAAAACATCTCTTTTTAATAATAATAATTATTATTAAAGATAAGTGGGTTCGCAAGGCGGCTTAGACTGGTGTCGGTGAATAGGCACAGGCTGTTGCTATAGTAATGTAACATAAAGCTGTCAGTGGACACTGTCAACAATAATTATTTTCTTAAGATTGCGTCTCCTATTGCGTTTTAATTCCTTATTGATAAGCAGTTATTGAGTAAGTTCGATTAAATAATAACCAATTTGTTCCTAAATTAGTGATTTTTAGAAATGCGGTCACAAATTGAGTGATAAATACAAATTGTAGTTTAATAAATCTTGAGTTGTTGACGTTCATTTTGTTGTCTGTTTGTATTGTATCTATGTTGCTATGACAACACTTTTACCTCCGCCGGCGGAAAAGTGAAAAGTAAAGCTCCGGCGGAAGAAAAACGAAGCTTCACGGCCGCCTACTCAGTCGAGTAATGACAGATTTACTGACGTTTGAAGAAAAAACCTTTTTTCTACGACTGCACTGAAAATAGACTAAAACCCACTAACAACTGCTCTTGAAAACTGGACATTTCACACGCTTCTTCGGGTATTTAGATTAAAGGGCTTCGTCTCCGTTTTAGAGCTTGGTCTTCAGAGGTTCCATTCCCAGATCTCTAAAAAAAAGGGGTCCAATTTTAGGGCTTCACCTCCCAGGATTTCCTTTTTGCAAAACTTTAGAAAATCGGACTATCATACCAGGGACCCCCTTTTAAGGCTTCGGGTCCAATTTTAGGGCTACATTCCTAAATCTGTAAAAAATGGGACTCGCGAATCATAGGCCTCATTCTAGGGTTTCGCCCCCCTGGGGCCCCATTTTAGGACTGTGCCTCTAGTTATAGTTTAGCGAGTATCTCTTACTCACGTTGCTTCTCTCATTAGGAATATCAATATATTATCATGTAATCAATAACAAAAAAATGTTCTACCACACTCCCAGTGGGGCACTCTGTATGTAGCAGTCGTAGACAAATATAGTGTGCTACACGTGCTTATTTTCCCCACTTGTTGCACAATATACTATTATTGCAGTATATTCGTTTGTTCCTACAGTTTTTTACTGCACCACTTTGCCCAGGCCGGGTACAAATAATATCGAGTAGATCGACTCAGCAAAAATTGTTTGATGTTTTTGCATCACACGCAAAAGCCGCAGCACGGTAAAAAATACTTTACCTGCAGCAGCGAGCAGTCTGTGGGGAGAGATTCAAAAAGTATTCGCTGATGCGGTTTTCTCGGTTATTATAAGACAACGCGATGCGAAAGTACACATTCTCAAGGCGTTTGCACATTCTGTCCCTGGTAGCGGGGCTATCGGTGGCCACGAATCAGATTGATCCGGATTCGCCCCGTCGCCAAACGCTGTCGGCGAAATTGGAAATTTGTCTCCAGTTAACCTACCGTATACTTATTTATACCGTGGCCCAGGCATAGTGAAAACACGTCAAAGTTAATAAATTACACTAGAAAATAACTGCTATATCATGAAATCTAGATCTTAATCAACGATTCTCAAAAAACCTGACAGAAACTACATAATACACATCGCCATTGAACTATAAACTCTCAACACAATCAAAAAACAAAATATACATTCAAGGCACACGCTATTGATTCCTAGCTGCCGTAACTATTTCTTTTTATTGTAACAAACGACGACATAATATTAGCTACCCATAGACACGTAATGAGTAATAAGATGATAGGTCCGCATACCATATTGTCACGATATACCGCTCAAGCCCGACAAGATTGATATCCATACACCAGGGTTCTTTCCCATGGGAATGTCGAATCTCGCGGGAAAGAACGCCAAGAATGAGTAATAATTGGGAGTGTCCTCCCATATGATTAATTTGTCCACTATCCAACACTCTTTCCTTTCACAGGCGCTTTGAGTAGAAATAACTGGAGAATATGATTTTTACGTTAGTCGCGTCTAAGCAGATTATTTTCCCCGCAAAATATGAGACGACTGAACGAGGGGAAAAAATTGAGAGGAAAGATTGCACGAATTTTATTTGTGTTAGGGAGCGATCAGTTTTATTATTCCTTTAATATTTTGAAAGGAAAGAACGCTGGAAGAATGAATGCCGGTAATGAACGCTGGTGTATGGGTAGCTAATAGCTACCCATAGACCAGCATTCTTGTCTGCGGGAATGTAGAATCTTGCGGGAAAGAACGCCAGTTAGTGGATAATAAGATGATACATGCGCATTCCATATTTATTGTCACGATATACCGACGTTCAAGCCCGACAAGATTGATACCCATACACCAGCGTTCTTTCCCATGGGAATGTCGAATGTCGCAGGAAAGAACGCCAGTTAATAAGTAATAAGATTATAGATCCGCATAACACCAAGCTACTTGAAACGAGCCAAAAATCTGAGAGAATAAAGCAAATTGACACACTAACAGGAACATTATCCTCCCAGATGATTAATTTGTACACTAACCAACGCTCTTTTTTTCACAAGCGCTTTTGATAGGAAAAAAACTGGAGAATATGACTTTTACGTTAGTGGCCTCTAAGCAGATTATTTTTCCCTCAAAATATCAGACGACTGTCCGAATGGAAGGATTGGGAGGAAAGATGGCACGAAAACTGTTTGTGTTAGTGGGCGATCAAAGTTTTATTAGCCCTTCTATAATTTGAAAGGAAATAATGCCTTCTACCTATACGGGAACGGTTTTTTCCCCAAAATTCCCCCTTAAATTAGAGTCCAGGTCTCACTCGTATGGTCTAAGGTGGCCCCCCATGTGGCGCACCTACCATAAAAATTTCGACCCCGTACCTCTTCCCGTTCTCCTGAAATTAATTATTAAAGTTTTTCCTTCTCCCCTCCCCTGGCCAAACGGGGGGGGGGAGTGTCCCGTTTTCGTCCAGGATCTTCTTTTTACCCCGGCTACATCCTCTGAAAATTTCGGCCCTCTACCTATACGGGAACATGCCAGTAGACGGAGCGTGACGCGTGACGTTACATATCTGAGCGTGACGGCTCGGCCTCCATCCAATTAACATAATATTGTATTGTCTTCAGATATACATTAGTATGCAAAATTTCAACTTGATACGGCAACTAGCAATAGGTTAAAATCGACTTCCAAGATTACGTACATGACGTCATACAAGTTAAGCTAATAAAAGCGTCTTAAAAAGCAACATACTTTCCGCGGTGAGGATAGAATAAACCTGGAAACAACCAACAAACTTACCTGTGGAACTAATATTTTTCACTACTCCCAAAATCTCTGCACTTTACCAACACTTTTGTACGGTTAAATCATTGTCCACCCAGGTTTCGTCAATGTAAATGATATTTCGGCCTTCTTCCCTATATTTTCTTATGGTATGAATATATTTATATCTCCAATGCAATATGTTGGGCCTTTCGACTAAAATTTTGCGCTTGTTTTGACATTTTCGCCAATAAAACCCATTTGCTTTTAACAAGCGCCTTAATGTTTCACGGGAAAAGGGAAAGTTTGTGTCACTTTTTAACTTTTGGAGAACTTTTTTTAAGCTTGGTACCGTTTTCAATTCCAAATAAAACTTTTCTATAGTTCGCCTAACAATGCCAAAATCGAAGTCTTCGACCTTTTCCACTGCAGAAAGACGAGATCTTTTTTTGCCAGGAGATGACAACAATTGTTCCGGGTTGTTTTCTGTCCTTTCCACATCTTCTCTATGAATTTTTTTCACAGCACCCACGCTTACTCCCGTATACATAGCGACCCTCTCTAATTTACGCTTAAGTGGCAATTCAAATGCATTGTTTTGTGATTCCTCATCACACACCTTATATACATTGGCAATTACTTCACGTGTTTGACTATGAAGGGTTTTACCACGAATATAAGGATTTATTGTCTGTTCCATCCTTACTATCACCAACACACAATTAAAAAAACAAAAACACTAAAAAAACACGACTTGACGTCAACGGATTTATAAAAACATAAATACTGTTGACTGTTGTACAGTGCACGATACGCCAATGACTGAAGTCCTCCGCTGCATTAATGGCTTCCGATGGCACGACGCGCGCGACAGCCAATCATAGTTACAGCATCCACCTCCTTGCCATAGCCTAGTTTTATTTAGGCTATGTCCTTGCTTTTGTTTTGAAGTATGTTGCCACTTTTATGAATTGCAGGTGTAATAATGATATGATTTTAATATAGTGCATTCAAATAACATTATTAGAATAAAAGCAGGTTTGAAATAATGTTAAAATATTAATAAAATCATAGTTTCAAAAACATATTATTACTTATTTTCGAAGATTAAATTATCTATAAGTACTAAAATGTATCAAAGATGACAACGTCGCAAAACTCTTATAAGTTTTTGCCCACATTCCTTTCGCAGACACAGTACACAGTTAACTGTGTCGACCTTTATGGGCTACCCTTAGACCAGCATTCTTTCCTGCGGGAATGTAGAATCTCACGGGAAAGAACGTCAGTTAAAATAGTAATAAGATTATAGATCCGCATACCATCTTTCTTGTCACGATATACCGACGTTCAAGCCCGACAAGATTGATACCAATCCTATACACCAGCGTTCATTACCGGCATTAATTCTTCTAGCGTTCTTTCCTTTCAAAATGTAAAAGGAATAATAAAATTTTGATCGCCCCCTAACACAAATAATTTTCGTGCAATCTATCCTCTCAATTTTTCCCCTCGTTCAGTCGTCTCATATTTTGCAGGGAAAATAATCTGCTTAGAGGCCACTAACGTAAAAATCATATTTTCCAGTTATTTCTAACCAAGTGCTAACCAAAACTAACCCAAGTCTAACCCAAACTAACGCAAAATTAGGAAAAAAAGGAAAATTAATTAATACAAAATAATCTACCGCGACCGACGGGAATCGAACCCGCAGTGCCGGAATGACAGGCAAGAACGCTACCTTCTACACCACGAACCATGCAGAAATTTTGCTAAAACGGTAAAAGGGACTAACCTAAACTAAATTAAAGATTCGAAAAATGGTCCATTGACACATTCTAAAAATTGTCGATTCGAAGAATTGTGTTTTCGAAGAACTGTCCATTCGAAGAAATGTCGTTCAAATAATTGTCATTCGAAAAACCATTCGGATTCAATGGGTAGCTATTCACCAGCGTTCTTTCCATTGGGAATGTCGAATCTCGCAGGAAAGAACGCCAGTTAATGAGTAATAATTTAGAGGAACAGTGTCCTCCCAGATGATTAATTTGTCCACTAATCAACACTCTTTCCTTTCACAGGCGCTTTGAATAGAAATAACTGGAGAATATGATTTTTACGTTAGTGGCCTGTAAGCAGATTATTTTCTCCGCAAAACATGAGACGACTGAACAAGGGGAAAAATTGAGAGGAAAGATTGCACATAAATTATTTGTGGTAGGGGGCAAAAGCTTTATTATTCCTTGAATATTTTGAAAGGAAAGAACGCTAGAAGAATGAATGCCGGTAATGAACGCTGGTGTATGGGTAGCTAATGGTTTGATTGGGAGGTTGGACCCCCAAATGGCGGCGTGCGCGAGGATATGCGCGTAGCGTTATCGAGAAGGCGAGTGAGCCTGCCGATTGTTTATTATGCCGTGCCTGGGGTTTGAGCTCCGTGCCTGCACACATTTTTGTGGATGTTCAGCCGGTGGTGTTCGAACCTTGTACAAGTCAGAGCCGCCAGTTCCAGTAGTACATTCTCGACATACTGGAGGGTCTAAAAATAGTACCTCTGTCCGGCAGGGTGTCGTGTAACCAATCTGGAAGGGTCGCTCCAGCTCTTGCTAAGCCCATGCAGGGGTTGTTTCTGGCTTAATTAGTAAATTACCTAGTGTAGAGGCCAAAATCTAGGAAAAAAAATGTATCATTTTAAAAATCTCAAATCGGATTCATTCGATTCTAATGCTAATCGAATGAATCGATTGGCCATAACTGAATATTTTATCATATCGATTGGCAAAATAATCGGATCGATTCAATTCAGTCAATTATTTTAAATTTTTTGCCATCCCTTCCTTCAATTATTTTAAAAGATTTCAATGCTAGCCTAACATCGATCTTGAATGAGTCTACGATGACCCATTCCTAAATTGAGCATTGGACGGATTTATAGAGTTGAGTCGTTTTTTCTTGTTAACCGTATTCTACAATGTATTTGAACCGCATTTAAAACGCAACGTCATCATTTGGGCTGCCAAGAAAATGTCTAGTTTTAAACCGGAGCGTCATGTCATGCAATCTGTCATCTGTCCTCTCATATTGTTTGATTTAATTTTTATTTAGGATCTGTTTGTATTTAAATTTTGGATTGATTTTATTATAAAGCCACGATGAACAAAGTAACAACATTACTTCCACTGCTACTTAATGAAAATAATCATTTGCCTTTATTGCTTGTTTATATGCAAAAGATCTAAGCCCTGAATGTTTTTATTTTTTTTCAAATACAATAATAGGTATATAGGCCATTATGCTATTTGCCTAGGTAAAAAATTTAAATTACCATTTTCCAATTGATTAGCCGTTTCCACATCCAGGGATAATAAACAAATAATCATCAATTTGAATTTGAACAATATGCCTTGCATTTCTAATTTTAGTTTTTCATTACTCATAAATTAACAATAGCGTATAGTTATTAAATAACTAATTTATTTACATATATTTTTATATATACTGAAATAAGACAAAACATAACCCAGATTCAGTAACAACAAACCCAGATTTCGGACGTACATGACATATGACAACAACACGGTCAATAGAGAAAGATGGTGAAATGGTTCAAATCATAAATCATATACATATATGGTTCAAATGCATGTCCAGATTGTTTTTGAATACGGTTCAACACACAAACAATGTGGTTCAACACAAAGCAACCGCAACGTCACTATTTGACAAGAAAATACAATGTTTTCAAACCAGTTTGAACCGTATTAGCAAGAAAAAACGGCTTAAATCGGTAGCGGTACTGTATATGAATTATGAATCGTTAATCGTTGATTGACTTTAAGGCAATCAACGTGTAAATAGAGTTTAATTCTGTACCGGAGTACGGACTCTTAGGTACAACCCAAGTGATAATATGCCTGCCTCCCAGCCCAGCTAAATGACCAACAAAAACTAGTACGTGAAATCAGAGTATGTTATACTCTGGTGAAATCACGTGACTCTAAATTTATTTCGTTTCGTGTTGAAGTGAAGTCCTGCCTTGTGGTTTGTGGTTTTCTGGATTCAAAATTCATTTTTCTTCACAATTTAGAGTTTTTGGTAAGCAATTTTCACCACCATTAACAGGTTTTGTGCAAAATTCAAGCTTGAATGATTGTAATAGTTTGATGAACATTACAAAAGCTTTAAATGACTTTCCTATGGCGCCATTGCTAAAATCCTTTATGGTCTGACTCAGAATGATAAGTTTTTTTTCATCAATCTCGCAGCAGAATTCTCCCAATCTATGATACAATTCTATTGCTAAGTAAAAAAAACTATCTATCGCATTAAAAAAGTATTTATTACTTAAAATGCTCAAAAGAACTTTAATTTTTCTTTTTGACATTAAAATTACACTAATAATAGCTTGCATTTGCACATTTAATGCATTCCAGGATACTCATTTTAGAGACATTCGTATAGACAAAGAATGAGCTAAGTCTAAAACTAAAATTAAAGAAGCTGGAAGCTGAGCATTCTATCACTGGTAGCAAACTGTATGTACCACAAGACTTATTTTTTTGTTTACATTTGTTTATTTTATTGATCTTTCCTTTGAAAATCACTTTAATCTTATCAGAGCATCGAGAAAATCACAATGTAAACCTTGGTTGTACCCCTACATGGTGGTCGAATAAAAATAAAGGGATTAATTTGTGTGCTATTTGGCTTATGATATCGAGTAATACATAAAATGCAATTCAATTTTTATAATGTAGTATTTTCTATTATTTATATTGATGGATTTATAGGCTGACATAACATATGCATAAGACGTTAAAAATGCATATTTAAGTCAGGCCGTTTATAGCCTGACATAAGACAACATAAGCTTAACATAAGAAGATTTAACTTCTTATGCTATGTGCTTACGTGTGACTAATGAATACTTTGAATTATAATTTTGTTTACTTTTCTGTACCTGACAGCCATCAGATGCGAGACTGACAGGGGATATTCTCTTAAATTTGGTGATGTTGCAATTTGTATGCTTTTTATTTTTGAGAATATTAAGGATTTATAAATTAATATACATGAGACTCTATAATATACTTCTCTAAAAAAATGAAACAAAATTATTAAATTTGTAAGGTTATGAAATCAAAGGAACAACTCATTATTTTCACTTTACAGCTCAGGCATAACATAGCACAAGCCCATTTATAAACGACCATTTATTGTAATATGCTTATGCTATGCTATGTCTATGCTATGCGAATATTATGTCAATCCAGCTTCAAAGTTAGTTACTTATATTTCAATATAGATACTTATTAACTCAATTTGCCTATACCCAATTCCAGTCAACCCAAAAATTCATTATTCTACAATAGTAGAAAAATATTTAATCATCTGTCATAGTTCTGCGCTGTCACTGTCACAGTTTGTATAAAATTGTTGTCACAGTTTTGCATAAATGTCGATATAAATAGTGAGTGTTAAAGTCTGAAAAGTGAACACCTAACACAGTGAACAAACCATCATCCACTGAAAGAAATTTTTTTATCTGAGCTTACACCACTAAAGCGTAATTTTCAACTTAAATTTTCTATCCTTGTGGTGTAATAACAACAAAACAAAAATCAGCTGATCTACCGGAAGGCGGAAAACTGTTGGCTGTCAATTCTGTCTTCTTCTTCTTTTGTTCTCTCCTTTTGGGCGTGAACAACCAAAGCAACACAAATATACGCACCTTTGCAAGACCTGACAATGTCTGGGGAGTGTGTGACGTCACTAACAAAACAACAAAAACAAACTGCATTAAGATGACTTGATGCTCAAAATGCAGCAACAATTATTTAACATGGGAAGAAATTAACTTAAATGATTTGTGACTTTTGTGGGGATATGCACTGCCGCTCCTGCTCTAAGTTGTCAACATTAGAAACTCATGTGACCAGGCTAAACAAGAGAATCCTCCTATTTGCTTGCGATAAGTGCATCACAGGTATCAAGAGTAATTCAAAAACTCAAAATAATGTTGACATATGTTTGGATCAAATAAAATTTTGTGTTTAAGACTTAAGTAAGCAAATGTTTGCAAACTTTTGCAAGGAAATAAAACTGTCATTGGACAAAAAACTTGATAATCTTGAAAAACCTTAAATAAAATTTTTTACATTTTAGCTAAGCGAAAAAACACAAGCACAAGTAAGGAGTTATCTCCTACTAAAGCACCATCTGAAAAGAAGACACCAAGTAAGTCAAACGAACCAACAAACTTTGTGAACCATCACGATGTGCAAGTAGGAATTACTACTACTCATCTACAGAAGTACATAGACCTGAGTAAGTCCCCATTGATTGCCAACCCGAAACCAACAATTTAACAGGAAGACTGATAAAAGGTCCAGCATACTGACTGCTGCTCCCACTCATACCCAGAGGTCAAGGGTGACTTCAGGAATTAGTAATCAAGTAGAACACCATAAGGCTGCATACTCTTACCCAGAGGTCAAGGGTGACTTCAGGAATTAGTAATCAAGTAAAGCACCTTAAGGCTGCATCTCCAAAAACCGCTTTACATCTCTCTAACTTATGCATAAATGTTATAGAGGGAAATGTAAAAACGCATAGTCTTCAAGCTGTTCCAAATATTCCTGCGCAAGAATCAATCATCAATAAACTAAAATCAAATTGAAGAGCAAACTCATTTAGGGTTTTTGTACCAACTCAGCCAAATCCTTCAACCTGATCCCTGGCCCAAAGACGTTTATGTAAATAATTGGAGACACACAGGAAATAGAGCACAGAATGGATCACATGGATATGGAAATCAAAGAAACAAAAATTTTCAGGGAGGTGCTTGCAGCAGAAGACCCAGGAGTGAAAAGCGATGGTAATCCAATAAAATTGAAGAACTGTCGATATTTTTAGAGAATAAGTTTTATAATATAGTTGCAGAATATTGGTTATCAACTGATTGGTATTAACTGATTAACGCAATAAATTTATCAGGTTATTGTCTGTTATCATATTTTTGTAGGGATATAGGTGCTCATGGGGGTGTAGCCATATATATTTGGAAGAAAATAGTGGGCATCTGTAGACCTGTAATTTTAGAAAAATATTGCATAGAGTTTACAGCTGAGTTCTGCAGTATTGAGATGCCAAAGCCGTCTGTAGTCATATGCTTATATGCTGTACTGGTGATATGCAGGTGATATGTACTGTTTGATACAATTGCCTAGTGACCTATCTCTGAAATATTCAGGGATTTCACTGGTTAGTGACTTCAGTATTAATTTTCTAAGCCCATGCCCATCCCATTCTCTTGAAGACGTTATTTGCATTCTCTCTTTTAATTTGGAGATCTTAATTGAGCAGTATACTAGAGTATCTAACATTTCAAGCACATGTATTGACAATAAGTTTAACAAATTGAGGCGAGTGCTGTTAATCCATGTCTCTCTGATCATTACAGTTTCAATTTAACTCTACCAGTGGAGCAGTCTGCTAAACATAAACATACTAGCTATAAAAGATCAATATTTGATAGAGGTTTAAATCACTTATTTTACTTTTCTGATTTAACTAAATTCTATGATTCCAAATCTGTCAAATGGCTATCTTAGTTTCTAATTAATCAGTATCAGGATGGTATACAAAGGCATTTTCCATTGAAAATCAGTAATGTGAAAAGCCCAAGTGTTCTCAATCTTTTTTTCTGGGTCCTATGACCCCTATGGATGTTGAAAATGTTATAAACTACCTGAAGCACTCTCCTGCAATTGATATTTATGAGCTGAATAGCAAAGTGGCAAAGACAACAAAACCCTTTTTGATTCCTGAAGGTTTGTATTGTTGATGGATAATTTCCTACTACCTTGAAGTCTTCTAGGGTTGTGCCAATCTTTAAACAGAAGGGAGACAGGGAGGATGTGGAAAATTACCGGCCTATAATTTGGAATAGAATCGGCCATAGGACAGATCCTTGAGGCACACCTATGTTCACAACCCTTTCCTCAGAACACACCTCACCCACCCTGACAGCCTGGGATCTATTACTTAGATAGGAATTGACAAGTCTAACACTATCTGTGCTAAAATTATAGTGGGCTAGCTTGCTCAGCAAAAGTTCATGGTAGACAGTCAAATGCCCTACTCAAGTTGCAGAAAAGAACAGCATTATATTGGAGATTATCAAAAGAATCAAGAATATCGGCAATAAGGTTTAAAGTGTAGTATTCCTGCCCGTTCGAAAACCAAACTGACTTTCTGGTAAGCATCTGTTCCCCCAAAGAACTTCACCAACCTCAATGCCATGCACTTTTCAACAATTTTAGATAATACTGGCAACAAATTCAAATTCAAATTCAAAAAATGCTTTATTGTACAAAGAGTAAATATTACCCTCATTTACAAAGCTGGAAGAAA
Organism: Pissodes strobi; assembly: GCA_016904865.1. NCBI lineage: Eukaryota > Metazoa > Arthropoda > Insecta > Coleoptera > Curculionidae > Pissodes > Pissodes strobi. Next base: position 118,293 of record MU184446.1, on the reverse strand, counting down.
AATCAAAAACACAAAGGAACTAACATGACAAACTAATATTATAAAAACAGACAGAGAAAATCAATAAAAAATAATAAATCAAGACAAACGCATTAAATTTACATGGGTCACTAAATATAATTTAAAAAATAAAACAAGTATGATAATATAGTTGGAAATAAAAGAATCAATATAGGACAATTTTAAAATTACATCTAATAAAATTTACTCGAAATTAACAATTAACAGTCAATCAAAGTCATCTTCAGTCTATATAAAATTCGTCTAGGCTATAATATGCCTTGTTTAATAAAAAATTCTTAACAAGTCTACTGAACTGCTCATCACTAGTAACATTTTTAAATTCTAAAGGCAAGTGATTGTATATTTTGATCCCCTCATAAATTATTGAGTGTTTCGCAAGAGAGCGCTTGGGGATGCACAGACTTAAATTATTACAATTAAATCTTGTCCTATGTACATTGGTATGGGATTCATTGGATCCCTTGTACTTCCTACGAACCAACTGAGAAGTCAATAATATAAAAAGACAAGTCAGTGTCAGTATCCGTTCCCTAATAAAAAGTGGCTTACAATGGTCAACAAAACCTGCCCCACACAAAAATCTTACAGCCCGCTTCTGCAATACGAAAACTGACTGCAAGAGATAGAGGCTAGCAAACCCCCAAAATTGGATCCCATACCTTAGATGTGATTCAACTAATGCAAAATAAACATTTTTTGCTGATTTTGAGTCTAGTTCGTTGCGAACCAATCTAACAGCATAACAGGCAGAGGCCAATTTTTTTTTTAATGTCGCAATATGCAAATCATACTTTAGGGCAGAATCAATACAAACACCCAAAAATTTGGTACAGTCTTTATTTAAAATTTGTTCCCCATTCAATGAAGGGCTTGAAATAGCCCCACGAAATGTAATCAGGTTAGTCTTACTGATATTAAATGTAAGCTTGTTTGCATCACACCACCCTTTAATAATGCTTATATCCTTATGAATTGTCTCTTCTAAAATGGTGTTATTTGTTCCTAGCCACAATATTGTGGTATCATCAGCAAACAATGTAATGGATCCATTAATGCTGATGAAAGCTAGGTCATTTATATATACAAGAAACAATAAGGGACCAATCACTGACCCCTGTGGAACCCCAGAATTAATGCTGTGCACAGATGAAACCTTGTGTCTCCCACTTACTACTTGTTTTCTTCTCATTAGAAATGACTCAAGCCATTTAAGAGCATATCCTCTAAAACCATAACAGGACAGCTTCTGCAACAGTATTCCGCGATCCACACAGTCAAATGCCTTAGAAAAATCGCAAAACACTGCCGCAGCCAACTGTCCCTCATTGAGACCCAAGTACAGTCTCTCCAAAAGATTGAATATTGCGTCGCTAGTACTACTCTTATCCCTAAAGCCAAATTGATTTTTATTTAGTAATTTATGTTTTTCTAGAAAAGAAGTCATCCTATTTTTCACGATTTTTTCAACAATTTTCGAGAGTGTTGGAAGCATTGAAATTGGTCGAAAGCATGATGGATCAGTGGAGTTACCTCCCTTAAAGAGTGGTTTTACAAAAGCCGTACGCAAGCTTTCAGGAAAGATACCCTTATCAAAAGAGATATTTATACTCTCACAGAGTCCTGTAAGTGCTGAATCAGGAAGATTATTAAATAGTCTCAAAGAAATACCATCAATACCAGCTGAATTTTTATTTCTCATTTTTCCCAGAATATTCTTAATTTCCTGGACGTCTGTATGGTAGAGGCAAAAGGACTCCCTCACAGAAATGTTTTTTAAATAGGACATTGGATCAATATTAGTACTTATATTTTGGCCCAATGTCTCTGCAATTGTACAATAATAATTATTAAGAGTATTAGGATCCATGTCTGCTTCACAACCACTTTTATTATTACAGCTTCCCCTTAAATCATTAACTATCTGCCAAATTTCTTTTGATTTATATTTTGAATTAAAAATTTTATTATAATAGAATGCTTTTTTAGCTGATAGGATCACTTTTCGGTATATAGATTTATATTTGCTAAATAGATTACATACAAACTCAGAAGGATTATATTTTCTTAGGGTATGCAAAAATCTAAGATTTTTTGCAGATATTTTAATTCCCTTAGTTACCCATGATTTTTCTGTTTTCTGTTTTATTACTCTTAAAGGAAAACTCCTATCCAACAATTTAGAAAGCATGATATTAAATTCATTTAGGGGGTCAGAGGAATTCTTTATTATGTCCCAATTAATTTTATTGCAATCCCTTTTAAATTTGGTAAAATTGGCCTTACTATATATCCTACCCTTTTTTATGATTTTAGTTTTTTTAATGTTTAAGTTGACAGTAGATAAAATAGCCTCATGATCAGATAAGGCAGATGGTACTGTCCTCGTACTGCAAGAAACACTATCATTAAAATTAATGCAAAAATAATCAATTAAAGTTCTCGATAAGCTAGTTACACGGGTTGGATCCTTCACCATCATCTCCAAGCTAAACGAACAAAACAATGCAGATAGGCTTTGCATGTGACTAGAATATTTATCTAAATAATTAATATTAAAATCTCCCGCAACCAATATTCTTGCTTTCACTGGCAGAAGAGATAACAAAGTCTCCAACCTATGCAAAAAATCTTCAACTCTACTGCGCGGAGGCCTATATATACTTAACACATAAATCTTAATTATTTTACAAAATACCAGTGAGAATTCAAATTCACTTTCCAATATCAAGCTGTTATGTTCAATCACACTACAAAAGTTTCCCTCTCCATACAAATCTTCACGAACCAATATTGCTGTGCCTCCCCCGATTGAATTACTTCTACAGAATGAGGAAACCATTACATATCCAGAAATATTATGTGGTTCCCCTACTTTTAACCAGTGTTCCGTTAATAATAAAATTGAGGGGCATCTATGATACTCCAAGAATATAACTAATTCATTAACCTTATTACGCAATGATTGAATATTCAATACAAGACATGACACACTGCTATTACCTGAATTTATGTGATTGGATACGCCGGGCCTGGTTCCTCTAAAAAAAATACTTCATCAGAATCCGAGTCTGAATCCGAGTCATCTGATAAAATGGGAAGAACCTTACCAACAATCTGATCCGCTCCAACATTTGGATCAACATTCATGCAATGCTCAGGAGGGAGACCAACACTGACCTGCGTCTCAATTTGATGTAATGTTTGAGAATTATTAAACTTAAAAAAATTTAAAACATTTTCATATAAGAGATTACCCAACAAACGCCTGCCTCTAGAATTCAAATAAAAACTATTTCCATAAAAACATGCGAATCCAAATGTATTCTGTAAATCTAACAACCTAATATGACTAGAATAAAAAGACAAATTTGATACACAATTAAGAATCTTAGTATTAATATGATAAAACTTATTGACATTATTAAAATTAACAGGGATTGTACACACAATCAAATTCGTAAAAAAACATTTATCTGCTAATGAGGATAAAATTCTAGCAGAAATATCATTATTATTTACTCCCGCCAAGACAATAACAAAATCTAACCTACTTAAATTACTAAAATCTACACCAGAAACAACATCAATAAATTTAGCATGAGGCTTAGATATTACTTGTATAGAGTATGAATTTTTAAAAGAAAAAGGCAGAGCTGAATAAATAAATTTTCCAAATTCATCGGTTAATATTAACACTTTATTTTTTTTTTGGCTACTTACAGGATTTTGTTTTAATGTTGTATCTGATTCAATTTTACTGCTGTTGTTTGAGACTGTAATTCTATCATGACAAACAGGTGGGCTTTCACTTATAGCAGAAATACTTTGATACATCACAGATCCTACACATGGCACTGAGTCGTCACAAGCATCATTGGCATCAAGCTGTAGTATTTTATTCTTTAGGTAAGCTATTTCCAAAGAATATGCATGATTTTCAGCTTCTAATGCTTGAATGGAAGAAATCATGTTTTTACTTAATGAGTTGGATTCTTCTATTTTTTTTTTGAATTGGTCCATTTTGTCACAATGCTCCTCAATTGTTGCCTCTAATGCTGTCTTTTCATCTTTGAGTTTAATCATATCTTCACTCAAAGCTGCAATTTCAAAACGTTTGGCATTTAGGGACTCCACTAATTTTTTTTCATTCTCAAGAACACCCTCTTCAAAGTCTTGAGTTAATCTACGGCTTCTGATATTTTGCAATTCCATTTTTTCGATTATATCATTCAGGGTCGCTATTTCTTGATGTAGCTGTCTAATCTTATCATCTTTTTCCATCCGAATTAGATCAATGATATCATTCTTATTCTTAAGATCCATTTTGATGTCATAGTTCTCCTTTCTCAATTTGTCCAAGTCCTGTAATAGTGAAACAGTAGAAGAAGAGCCATTTTGTAAGTCAATCTCTTCGCATTGTTGGGAACAATAGATTTTTTGTTCATCTATTTTTTTATGAGTTTTAAAATCCCTTTCTAAACAACTAGGGTGAAATAAATTATAACAAACAATGCAACAGTAGTATCCATAACCCTTCTTGACACAGCATCTAAATCTAAATTTTTTTGGCATCCATCCTGTATATTTATCACAATGTATTGTACAAAAATTAGTACCATAACATTAACGTGGTCAACCACAGCCTGATGTTAAAAAACAGGCAAAAATCATTGTCAGACTTATCTGCATACCACAGGAAGATAACAATAAATTCCAATACAATGGGATTCTTCGAACAATAGGAGAACAATTTGCATATTTTTAGCAACTGATAACACAGGTTTTATAAAACAATAGGATCTCACTATGTTTTTTGGAATTCACACCACAACCAAAGATACTTTTAGGCTATAATTACACCAAAAAAAAATCACATAAGCCTTAGGCTTTATTTTGATATAAAACTTAACTAAAAAACTTAAATTTATCAGTCAGTAAAAGCAATAAATGCAAAGCGATATGTTAGACGACCGTCCGCGTCAAAAATCGAACTGAATCGATGGGCCTGTCATTTTTAGCCTCATTTTTGTCACCATTTTTATAGACAGGCACAAGAAGAGCCTTCTTCAGTATGTCAGGAAAGACATTCTGACTAAACAGCAATTTATTAGTTAAAGGACTGATTATTAAGTTTTTGATAGAGTTAATTAATTAAATTTTCAAACCAAACATATCACAGCTAGCTTTATTTTTAGTGTTATTTCTGATGTCTCTATACTCTCTATCTTCATTTAAAGACACAGGGGAAGAATTAAAAACATTGAGTGGAGGAGCCATATGTTCAAGATTTTGTAGAGGACTATGTTCACTTGGATCTATTTTGCTTGTGAGATTCTGTGCAATGCTGCAAAAATAGTTATTGAAATCAAAAGGTGAGAGAAGTGAACTGATTTCTTCGTGCGTATCTAAGTTTCTTGATTTATTTATGATTTTCCACATTACTTTTGTTAGATTTTTAGCTGACACAATTATGTTATCATTGTGGGCTATTTTTGCTGTTTTAATCGCATTATTAGGTATATGTTTTTTTAAATGATTTATACTCCAGAATGTCAGCAGTACGATTATATTCTCTACAGACCTCACCTAGCAACCCAAGTTGATCACGCATAAACCTCGAGATTATTATCAAACCATGACCCGTGACCAGGCTCATTTGTTTGAACTTTATAGGACTTTAATGGAAAGCAATCCAAGTAAGATTTCCCAAGTATTCTTATGAACTTTTCAAGTTTTATTGTTACATCTTAAAGTTGAAGGAGCAAGCTTCGATTTGATTATAGAAATTAAGCATACCGGTTTGAGTGAGAGGTCTGAACTGCCTAAGTTCATGTTGTACAAAATTCTGATTTAAGATTAATTCAAATGTTAATAATTGAGATCTGTGGTCTGACAGTTCAAATTCAACTGAATCTAAGATACCTGGAGCAAAATTAATAAAAATGTTGTCCAGATATGAAATACCTCTAGTAGTTTCCGTAATTTTGCATTCAAAACCATGGCTCTTTAATAGGTCACAGAGCAGGACTGCTTCTCTTTGAGGAGTTCCAAAATGCGCATTGAAATCCTCAGCCAGCACAACATGAGTTTGTTTATCAAATTTGTTTAAAAATCCATCAAGTTTGATTAAAAAAGTGTCAAAGCACCCTGCAGAAGGCCTGTAAATAGCAAAAACATATAGATTAAAACTTTGTATAAAAACGCAACAACATTCAACACATTTCTCAACATTGAAATTGCAGTCTATGGACCGGATATTTAAAAAAATCAGGAGTGAAGATAGCAGAGCCACCACCGGTGGAAAAACTCTCGTGAGAATTGTGCTCTGCAGCCATAGTTATTAAAATGCTGTAACTTGATTTCATCCTATTGATTTCATATTTGGGTTAGTCTCGGAGCGAGCGAAGCGAGCGGAGGGACATGCGCAAAGAGAACAATACTCTTTTAATCTTTCTCATATAGCCCACTGCCCTAGGTCTGTAAAGAATGATGTGTTGCCCGGTGTATGACACTTGAGCGCGGAGACACTAGGATGCCAGCTATTTGGGCCTGAAACACTTAGGCACTAGGAAATTAAACACAGTACCACCCATGGGCTGTCTTAGCACCTTTCTGGAGGTGATGGAGGGGGCATTGAGCTTAATCAGCCAGAATAACAAAGTAATAATCGCTGGGGATTTCAACGTGCGTTTTGACACTGGTAGTCGAGAGTGCGTTGGCTTGACATGCCTGCTAGACTCTTACAGCTTTGTTCAGCTGGTCCATGGGCCCACTAGGCTGAGTGCTTGTCTGGACAACGCCTTCTTGAATTTCATTGAAAATCACATTGCTACTTGCATTCATGATACGGGGTTCTCAGATCATATGGGGCAGCTGGTTGAGCTGGCGGTGCCTTCTCATGGAAAACGAGTGGAGATGGAAAGACTAGTTTGTGTTACAATGTGCACAATTTTTTTGCTTCTGTCGGAGCTTTATCTTGGAGGTTTCTGGACTGTGGGAGTCTTTCTGCGGATAGGAAATTTGGGTTGTTTCTTGATTGTATAACTGATGCTTTTAATGACTCATTCCCTGTACAAATCCACTGTAAGCGGAGCGACCAAGCCACATCAACGAAATGGTTCGATAAACATCTGAAATCGCGGCGCGACGCTATAAAATTTCTGTCAGAACTAAACCGACAACACCCTTCCAACAGTCTAAAAAATCTCTTAGCATCACATAGAAATATTTACAAATATGAAATTAGAACTGCCAAGCTAAAGGCAAACGATAATTTAATAAAAAAACTCTTCCAATCCAATTAAGGCAATGTGGAGTGTCCTTAACGAGTATAGAGGAGTCTCTAAAAAATCTGTGCAAGCCGACATTACACCAAATCAATTTAATACTTACTTTTTGAATATAGCAAAAGATCTGCAAACACAGATTACCACAAACACTGATCCTCTTGCAAATATTCCAAACTATCAAAACATTCTGTTTTCTTTTGATCAAGTTACTTTTATTGAAATTAGGGACACTATAAATCAACTAAAAAATAAAAAAAAGTAAGGACCCCTATGGGTTTACAGTAGAAGTGATAAAATCCATAAAGAATGTAATAATATCGCCCTTAACCAAACTCATAAATCTCTGCATCGCCGAGAACGTTTTCCCGCTTGTTTTGAAGACTGCTGTGGTCGTTCCAGTTTTCAAGAAGGGTGACACTGGTGACATATCAAATTACAGGCCCATCTCCTTGCTGCTTTCTTCTCAAAAATATTCGAGAAATGCCTTGCTTCTAGGATTGCCAGTTTCTTTGAGTCAAATCGGCTCTTCTATGCTCAGCAGTTTGGTTTTCGTAAGGATCACAGCACATCACTGGGCATACTGGACCTGGTCTCGGGAATACATGAAGCATTTGAGGGCTCCGATTTCCTGTCGGCCCGTTTCTGCGACCTAAGTAGGGCATTCGACTGTGTCGACCACGGGATTCTTCTGGGCAAGCTGAGAAAGTATAACTTTAATGACTCTAGCATTGGTATGATAACCAGCTATCTGTCGCAGAGATACCAAGTAGTACGCATGGCTGGGGTGTCGTCAGATAAGGGAGAGGTCGATGTCGGGGTGCCACAGGGTTCTGTTCTGGGGCCCTTACTGTTCCTAATCTACATCAATGATCTACCCCAGGCTGACCCACAGGCTCACTTTACTCTTTTCGCTGACGACACCACAATCTGCTGCCATGAAAAGGAGTTGTCGGAAGCTCTGGAGGGCTCGGGTCAGGCACTGTCGAGGTCCGAAGAATGGTTCGCATCAAATCAACTCTTTCTCAACACATCAAAAACACAGTCCCTGGTTTTCGCGTCCCGGGAGCTCCCTTACCAGGAGCGGGCCCCGACTAGTGTTAAATTTCTAGGCGTACATCTTGACACAAAACTGCGCTGGGACGTACACACAGAAGCGTGTATGAGAAAGCTAGGATCTAACATCTTCCTGCTCCGGGGCTTGTCAAACTGTGTTTCCTCTGAGATTTTTCGTTGTGCCATGCACACATCTCATATGCTGTTATAGCTTGGGCGCATAGCGCTGGTGCCAAAGATGTCTTTCGCCTGCAGCGAAGAGCTGTTAGGATAATTGCAGGTCTACCATATAGGGAATATTGCAGAAATGCATTCATCAGTCTTAATATAATGACACTCCCCTCCCTGTTTATATACGAGAATCTTGTGTATGTGAGGCGCAACATGGGCTTGTTTAGGGCTCATGAGGAGCAACATCCCTACAATACCAGACACAGACGTGATCTTATGCCAAGCTATCATCGGCTGGAGAGGTGCAGGGACGGACCAGGGTATCTTGCAATGCATTTTTTTAATAAATTACCAGCTCACATGAGGGTACTGCCACTCAATGAATTCAGATCAGATGTTAAGAGAGTTCTGACAGCCTTTGCCTTTTATAGTACTAATGAGTTTTTATCATCTAGTGTTACCTTTTGATTTTAGTATAGGTTTTAATATTGTCTGACTGTAGTTTTACTGCATAGTGTTTTATCGAGCTAGCTGTAGTATTATTTTGTTATTTTTTATTGAAAGTCTTATTGCTTAGTGTTTTGGTATTGTTTAGTGTACAGTATTCTGTTATTGCAGTATTATATTTTAGTGTTATGATTTTATTAGAATGTGAGACTTGGAACTTTTTTCTGGCATGTGTAAATACCATTGTGTATGTTGGCACGTAATATATTGATTGATTGATTGAGTACAATTATTACATATTATTTAATTCAAATGAAACAAAATATAATTTCAAAATATAAAACATCACGCATGGCCCTTCGCTCGCTCTGGGGACCAACATAAACTAACCCAAGTCATGTCCAAAATCACTACCTTTTGAGGTATGACCGCTGCTCGTTCCCATCGCGACCGAGAAAATCAAATTACTGTCATCAATGAGGACATGAACGCCATCGGTGATGGGATGATGAAAACAATGCCCAGTTTAATCGTAGACACTTCTAGTCGCGAAGACCATTAACAGTGTGTTCTTGGACTGATTCAGAAAAGTTTGTTTGCTGTAAACCATTGTTTGGCCCTCGGCAACGCCTCATCCGCACTCTTCATTGCATTAACATGCTCGTGGTTCCGACATGAAATAGTGGTGTCATGAGCAAAGATGGTAAAATGAGCCTGGGGGTTTGTCCTAGGTAGAATGAATTAGGAAAAGCGATGGCCCTAATACTGACCCCTCAGGTACTTCGATCTGCACACTTCTCTTTTTGCTGATGTCACCCCATTGATCCGCACCACTTGCTGCCGTCCGGAGAGGTAGCTCTGAAAAAGAGCAAATCTCTTATCAGCAACACCATATCTTTTAAGTTTTTGCAAGAGTAAATCATGAGGAACACAGTCGAAGGCCTTGCTCAGGTCACAGGAACAACTCGATGTGTAATCAAAAGTATCTTAAAAGCTTCATATATAAAGGCAAGAGAGAGAGTTACAAAAATAAGAAGGTTACAATCTAATGATAGCGATATTAAGCTGATAATACAAAATAGATATAGCCTTTTTAGTGGAGTAAAATACAAATAAAAAGTCGCTTCCTTCTTCAAAAATAATTTTTTGAGGTATAACCAGTTCAGACCATTAAAATATGTTTACCTATGTTCCTGGCTATATGAAATGGGTGATTACGACTTTTTTTATTGGTTCAGACTTTTTTTATAGCTAAAAAAGTCGAAAATTTTAATAAAACAATTTTCCCACTTTTTTATACATAACACCTCATAACTCTGAAAATACTCTGTATAATAAAATAATTTTTCTTGATAGGATAAATAACATTTAAGCAAAGACCACAGTCATAATATTTTTATTGGATTTTGTTCTTATTTTTTTTAAATGGTATATAAACTTGAATGTTTATATTTTGAATAAGCTGCTTTTCGACCAGCGAAAAACTTTTTTATTTGTAACATTTTCTAGGTGTCACCAGTGTAAAAGTTTTAGCTAAAACTACAAAGAAGTTTAAAAAAAAAACCGCATTCAATTATCAAGTATAGTTTTTGAAATATTTATTGTTATTCATGCGCGGCGACGCCAACCTAAGAGCTGAATATGTTTCATGTTTCATTGGGTTTTATCGGGAGCGTTTTACCGGGTCCTGTTTGGCGGGATGAGGTCAACCTATAATTTTAAATCGAACAGTCTTCACATATGCGTTCAAGGCGCAGCGACAGAACGCGGCGATAACATATTGCCGCCAAACAGGACCCTTTAAAACGCTCCCGCTAAAACGCAATGTATGTTTCAGCATTTATACGCGCATTAGGTTTTGGGTTTATGTGTTTTGTCTAGCACAGACTAGCTTTGTCATGCTTTCAAGGGCTAGACCTGTCAGATATATTAATGCACGAATTAATATTGGTTCCACTATCTTTATTTCACGAGGATGGTATGAGGAAGACGGCAAAATCTGATTTAGCAAGAAAAATAGAAAAGTTTGCACCAAACATAACCGAATGTCCCGCCGTAGATTAAATTATTATTGACGGAATGGTATCTGTGCAAGAATTAGTTGCTGCTTCTTTCATTACTTTTAGCGACTTTGCAGAAATATCTGTTACTAAAATTTTAAGGGAAGGACGAAAACACAAAGCAAAACTGATAAATTTGGTGTTTGATACTTACTCTTCAAATTCATTAAAAAATGCCGAAATAAAAAGACGTGGAGATTTTACTGCGGATTTTAAAGTATCCGGTGCTCGAAAAGTTCCGAAATATAAAGAATTCAAATAAGCAATCATTATTAAATTACTTAACCAACTGTTTTTTGGAAAAGGGACCATCTATACTTGATAATGAGGAAGAAATAATAATAGCAGGAGGATTTAAAAAGTTTAGAAAAATTAAATAGTAACCAAAAAGACGCAGATACCAGAATAATACTTCACGTCTTAAATGATCGTCCAAGTTGCAATTCGATTTTAGTAAAATCTGTAAATACTGATATTTTCATTTTGCTAATTCATTATTACTGTATGATTCCTGATATGACCGGACATAACGTATTCATGCAATTGGGCCCCAGTATATATACAAGTACGCACTTTGTGCCTTTGTCCCAAATTGTAGCAAATATTGGACAAAAAGTTTGTACAAAATTATTAGCCGTTCACTGTCTTACTGGTCGCGATACAACGAATGTATTTTACAAAATAGGAAAAAAAACGGCTTTTGATGTTTTGTGTAAACATGTCGACAAGTTGGAAGACCTCGAGAAGCTTCCAGAACTTTCTGAAAAAGACGCTATTGATGTATGTCAGCAATATATTCTGTTTTTGTATAAGAACAATGTGCCAGGAATTCGCAACCTTAACGAATTACGTTATAAGTTAACACGAACTACAAATCGGCCAGCATCAGAATTACCTCCGACGGATGAGGCATTCCAACAACATCTAAAAAGGTAAACTCTGAAATGTCTATAATTTTTGTATTATTTTTAAGTATAACTAATAGTTTAAAATGTTTATTTTAGATGTATATATCAGTTAAAAATATGGTACAGCAGCCACGTAAACAAAGTGACATTCGAAAATCCCAGTAACTATGGATAGACTTTTGAAAATGAATCATGGGCCCCAATTTCCTCGTTAGAGGATCCAGTACCAGATGTTGTGGGAAAAACTCTATTATTTTGGTGTTCTGATAAAAATTGTAATAATAATAGGTGCTCTTGTGTTTCATAAGGACTTAAGTGTTGCAGCGACTGCAAATATGCGTGCGATAATAGACTACTTACTGCCAAAGAATGCTCGTCCGATTCTGAAGTTGAAGATTTTTACTAAATTATATTTTAAATATTTTTTTTTTCATATTTATTAAACGATTTTTTTTCATATATGTACTGATACATATTGAGGTAGTCGAATAACTTTAATGATTATTATGTTTATATCGAAACTGTACAAGTTAAGGTACTATATAAAATTGCTTAATTTTGAATAACATTGTTATATGGCAGTAGACATTTCACTATAACTATATATATACAGTGTGTCCAAAAAAGTATGCAACATATGGGAAACTTTTTTATTATTGGTTTCTCAGAAAATTTTATTCTTGATAAAAGTTGTTGCTTGCCCTAAAACAGTAAATGAGCATTTCAGATTTTCCGTACTGCTTTTAGTGCGGACGCAAATGTTATTTTTCCGAAATCGCGTCAAGAGTAAAGTACCTTAATTTATAAAGATACAGCAAAATCTTATAAGGAAAAGTTCTTCCAAATTAAAAAAGTAATCTAAATATGAAATTTGAGTTAAGTACATCAGTTTTTAATTTCCCTTTTTTTCTCGATTTTTTTTTCAAACGTTACGCCATCGGTGAATGCTTTGTTCTTTTGTTATTAGTATACTTACTTGTCAAGCAACTTCAAAATTTATTTAAAGTAGACATTGGTTACATAGTTGCTTAATGTTTCAGTTTTTACAGAGATAAAAGCCAGTTTAGGTATCAGTGTGTTGCAAACACATTTAAACAATTTTGGTCCAAAATAGTTGTCCACAATAATTATTACAAAATACAGTTGGAATGGCTGACTCAATAATAATTAATTTCATATTTCAGAGCGAAGTAAAATTATTGCTATTTATTTGTTTTTATTCCAAATGCATGGCCTACTCTTCAAGACCAAATATTTTATATGGCTTTTTAGGATACTTGGGCATATTTTACTGATCTGAAGCAAAACATAAATAAATTATTAGTTGTTTTACATGAAATGAAAGGAGTTGGGTCTATTCATGATTTTGAGTGGAAAATTTTTTGAATCAAAAGTGTTTAAATGTGTTTGCAACACACTGATACCTAAACTGGCTATTATCTCTGGAAAAACTGCAACATTATGCAACTATGTAACTAATTTCT
>MU184446.1:54701-104457 GCA_016904865.1 Pissodes strobi | reverse complement strand
TCATAAAACTCCACATACCTACCTAAATATATAGTAGTGTAGTTGCATGAGTAGCTAACACAAATAATACACATATAATTTAATAATAATTTTGGTCTAATGTTTGATATTGTGTGTTTGATTAACCATAGCCAGTGATGTTGGTTTATTGCTGAGTAACAAATTTTTATAATACTACTTGGGGATTAGATAAAAAAATACAAGTATTTTTCAAACTTACTAAATAATTGTAAACAGGGCGTTAAATTAATTGGCCCTTTTAAAATCTGTTAGTGATGTGTAGGGCCTTATTGTTGTAAACGTCTTAAATACAGTGAAGTTAACAGGATTCTTAGTGACCATAAAGATTACTGAATTTCTTGAATACACCTGAAAACCTTTTAAAATTATTGAACTTTCCATTATATTTCAATTAACCAAAAAATTGTATAGGTATTGACAATGTCCAGAAAATATATTTGCAAGATGCCACGTTTCCAGAAAGTTTTTGCTTTATGTTACAATCAGTGAAATGTATTGCAATTTCCTACCATGTAAAAAACTTCTAGAAGTGTTGTGGGGTGACTAGGATAAATTAGAACAAATTCAAAAAAAAATCATTACAAAAGACAACAATATAAAATACTTATGTTGATTTGCTTTCTATTTTATTCAGCAATATAAATAGAAAAATTAATCATTGCCAGTGTTGACAGAATGAATGGTGGAGTGTGGTTGAGCAAAGTCTGCGATGGACGACTCAACATTTTCCAAAATTATTAACATGGCGCAATCAATTTAAAATGTATATAATAAATAGATAGGTATGCGTTTTTGGGTTTTAGCTAATAGTGGTGAAAACATAGAGTAATTCAGAAAATTTATATAATGACCATTGATGGGTACTTACACTTACACATCTAAATTTTCAGTTCAAAGAATAATAATAATAAATAAAATTCGAAAATGAAACAGGGTTTTTGGCATGGCTTTAATAAGAAACATTTTTCAAAATATTCATATCTGAAGTTAATAAAAAAAGCCATATTAATAAACAGAGCTAACCAAAATAAAAATTACATAAAATCAATTCAACCAAGGGATAGGTTATCAAGATTATTAGCAAACTGCTCATATTATCGTATGCTTGAATGTAATGTAAATTATTGTCCTTGAATTTTTGCATTTTGAATTAAAGTAACTACAAAATATAATAACAATCGAACATCGATGTTGCCTCTGTTCTTTTCCTTTATAGGATTATGATACATTTTGGAACATGTTCGGATAAATGTAATTGATTCGAACTATTATGTTTGTCGAGTATCAACCTAATCAACAATTTGGCATATTGTTGAAGCAATTATATTGGCATTAGTATAATTGTTATGAGCTACAGGCTCTGGTAAAAACAGAGGCTTAGGATTATTTTTCGTTTATTTAAAAACTGAAAATTATTTGTTTAAAAGAAAATTATTTACATCTGATTCTGCCAAACACTAACAATTATAGGTGGTTTTACCTCTATTTGTATTGTTGCTGATGTTTTGTTACTTATAAATAATAGTCTGTTGTAACCAAAGATCCGGTAGCACTTACTTATTGATGGCTTAAAGAATGTTAAAAAACAAAAGTTGGTGTTATTAAGTAATCTTGTTTTTCTTAGTTTTTAGATGCATACAAAATTAAAGTGCCAACTTCCGGGCTTTTGGTAAGTAGTCTTTATTTTTGTAATTTTTGAAATTTAATCTTACTTATATATTTCAGTAAATTTGAGCACTTGGCTTGGAAATACATGTTTATTAAATGGCTATGTTAAGAAAAAGATGTAGACTTGACAAAGAAACGAAGTTGGATTTTGGTACCTTTGTTTTATCCGCAATACCGAAATAGAAATTTTGCACCCGACGCGCGTTTCGCTAACCATCAGGGGATGATTAAAACTAAAGTTATATTCTGCCTAACTCTAAATTTGTTAGCTGCTTGCTTAATCAAGTGAAACCAAAAGGACCAATTATGGAAATATTAAATGTAAGAATAGTTTAAATCGAGATGGAGGGCCGGCCTACCCTGTATAGATCGTTGTACTGTTTGATCCATCGTAAGGGTAAGAATTCCCAGAATCGGTTCTTTTTGATTTTGCTTGATGAAACAGGCTATGTTCGTTTTCAAAATTATATATATTACAGATAGTAACGAATGTTTGGTTGATATTAAGGGTGCGAACCAGTATATAAAAAAGTAATTTTTATTATTTCTGAAGAATATCGGTATGCCACTGGCGTGTCGATAATGTGTGTAATCAATAATGTTTGTATGAAATGAATAGTGAAATAAAGGTGTCAAATCGGCTTCTTCCCTAGTTTTGAAACAAACTATAGGTATATTGTAAATTTAACTTTAACCATAGTAATGGTTGATGGAGCCTGACAAAAGGAGGTCCTAGAATCGATACTTTTTGGTTTTGCTTGATGAAGCAGGCCCTTAATAAAATTAGAGTTAGGCAGATCATAAGTTTAGTTTTCTGATGATACTAACATGGTTAGCAAAAGACGGGTCGAGGCCAAAAATTCTTTTTCGGTATTGCGGATAAAACTATGTTGTAGTAATGACAAAGAAAACCCTAGAATTTCCAAGCCATTCCTCCTGGTTGAACATTTCGTTGTGAATGTTGTGAGTTATCCTTGGTTGCTAAAACATTAATTTACTGAATTTGTTTGATATAAAAGGTTTTTTGTTTTATATAAAGATCCTTGCAAGGTTTTTGCTTATTACGTTATTGTTGCACAACAGATTTAAGCGTCGTTGTTAAATATTTAATTTCGTAAACATCCCATGGCCGGCAACTACTATGAATAATGAATAAAACAATAATATTTTTGGTATGTTGAGAAATTATCAGCGTATTTCTGGTGACGTAGGTTGACGTTAACATCCATTTTTGTATTCGTTAATGACGTCGGAGGTTTTACCAACCCTCGACTAACCTGTAACCATCTTCGAAAGGGTAATTTGCGGCCTGGTTACTGGTCCTATCCTTTTATTGCACTTTTTTCTTTGTCCCTCTATCTCTCATTTTTCTTTCGAAAATTTTGGTTGTACCGTGTATTTTTAAATTTACAAGTGTAAGTATGCTTTAAGTTCTGACTTCCTCCTCATTATTAATAAATGTATGGAGAAATAATTTACTAAATAAGGAAACAACTTGCCAACAAAGGCGAAACCGAGAAAAAATTATGTGAACTATCAACAATGTCAATACAGTCGACTTACTCATAGATTTTTTTTTGCAACGGCTGTTAACGTCATTGTTGACGTCACAACAGAATTTAATAGTTAGGATAAGTTTGAAGCAAAAAAAGTCTTAATGTCTTCTAGTTGTTAATTATTTCATATAGGAAGTACTATTTCCATGTATTCCATGTAGTGGGGCAGTGGGCTATTTTAGCCGCTTCTGATTAGTCGCTCAAGTAGGTAACCAGCAACACATATTCACTTTCACTTTGTCTACCTACGGTCGAGTGAATTTATTTCAACAGCTGTGGTATTGCAGTGGTCAGACGCTGTGTTTGTGATACGGGCAGCCGGCGTTCGGTTCCCGTCGGTGACTGGACATATTTTTTTAGTTTTTTAAGGTTATATTTGTTTCTTTTTTCAATTTGGGTTAGTTTTGTTTTTTTTTGCGCCCCGGAACATGCGAAGCCAGCGGAAGGCGGCCATGCGCGAAGAGTTAACAATACTCTTTTAATCCCTCTAATATAGTCCACTGTCGTAGGTCTGTAAAGAATGTTAATATGCTGCCCGGTGTATGATACTTTAGCGCGGAGACACTATTTGGGCCCGAAACACTTAAGTGCTAGGAAATTAAACACAGTATAATTCTTACATAATCATATTATTTAATTCAAATGGAACAAAATATAATTTGAAATATAAAACATCACGCATGGCCCTCCGCTCGCTCTGGGGACTAACCAAAGACATATTATATATTTTTGGGACCAACAGAAACTAACTCAAGATATGTCCAAAATCACACTACCTATTGCAGGGAGGTATTTCCTACAATTATGAAATGAATACCTAAAATCTACTTTAAGAGTAGAATTATTCATATAATTTTAAAATTCATGTTCAGAAAATAAAACGGTAATAAAAATAATAATAATTATTATTATATTGATAATATGCGTTTAATTTCCTGGCGCTTAAGTGTTCGGGGCCCAAATAGCTGGCGCCTTAGTGTCTCCGCGCCGAAATGACCCGACTCGAACGTGCCCGATCCTCTTAAAATTAAATGCATTTGGGATTGGTCCTTGGCGTTTTTCAAATTAAAAGACGAAATCTTAAACCACTATAGGTTTACTTATATCTGTGTCTGATGTCTGATTTTAACCACGCAATTCGTAGGGATGAACATATTGGATTGTGGAAAATTACGGAGACCTAACCGTCTCTTAGCGTCTTGACAAACACATTTTTGACGTAAAATACAATCTTCCTGTCACGCTAATTTTATTAAGGCATTTCTAACACAAACACATACTTTTATGAATCCAGCCTATTTAACGTGTAATCAATGTATATTACCTATCTTTTTAAGAAATTTAGAAGCTGCTGTTTATCGCCTGAAACGATTCGTCCAATAAAATGGACAATAATGTCATGGTTTTCAGGTGAAGATATCCATTTTTTGGTTGCTTTGGGAATGTTTGGGGGTCTGTAATGTCAGGCTATAGCAGAGCTAGAACTCGTATTGAGGTCAGAAT
This sequence comes from Pissodes strobi, assembly GCA_016904865.1. NCBI lineage: Eukaryota > Metazoa > Arthropoda > Insecta > Coleoptera > Curculionidae > Pissodes > Pissodes strobi. Next base: position 99,709 of record MU184446.1, on the reverse strand, counting down.
ATAAAAAACGTTGACTCGCAGCCTCTGGCAACATATAACACTTCCTGGATAGTTGTTAAATATAGAAATCCCTGACAAATAATATATTTCATTTGTCCATGGTTCCGAAAAATAATTTCACAATACAGGATTAGTTTTTGCCAGATGTTTCCGTTTATCCGTATCCGTATTCAATTGCATTTTAGCCATTCAATGCGTATTATGGCTTTTGTTTGTCTCATCTGGCATAGTAGCAGCCCTTTTGTATTTTAGGTTAATTTCGGACCGCTGCAGTAACTTCATCTGCTTTTATCTTTCAACTTAATATTTGTCTTTTTTAAAACTTAAAATTTAAAATTACCGCCGTCTTTCGGCATATAAGTGTCATCAGTCTGCTTGTCAAGACTGTCATTAGTGACAGTCGACACATTTAATGTGTCATCCAAAAGCACGAGTCTTTGTACCATGCTTTTGTTGTATTTTCGTATATTTTAACTTTTATTTTAATCTAAATTATGTGAACCATTTCTCATAATTTGACGCACAATGTGTGATATGTAATTGTGATCATTGTCGATTTTTGTTGTGTTTGATCCATGGATATGTCCTTTGTCTACTGACAAGTAAGTAAAAGAGGTCCACCATTTTCTTTCTCACGTATAAAAATTACACAAAAAAACCTTCATTCTGATTAATTACTTTAGTTAATCCCCCTTTTTGTAATAAAAAATCGTTTTAATCCCAACAAGTTTATAACTGGGCACAACAGTATTCATTTTCAAAAAATAAAAAAATTTTATTTACCAAAAATAAACAATGTCTAAATTCAACAATATTCCTTGACTCACCACTGACAAGGGGTTCTTTTGCTTACTTTCAGGTAACACTGATGATGGCTACGGCCGAAAGCGCTCTGTTACGCTCTTCATGATCCTTTTGGATTAAAATTTGCATGATATACAAGGTGTTTCATTGCTATATTCTTTATTGCCTTATTCGATATCATCAGGTACAATTGCTGTCCGTTTCATGTGGTAACCCTATATATGTACATTGTGTAGTGAATACCTAGGATGTTTGTCTTAGGTATTAGGCTAGTTTTACACTCACAGTAAATTGTCTGATTAATTCACTAATTGCTTCTTCAATTTATTCATGAATTAAAATTTGCTTTATATGACTCAAGAACTTTTTTTTTGCAGTTCGTCAGGGTTACCCACCACCAATAGAACAATTTTTAGGTCATATTGTATGAATTTGTTTTTTTGTACATGCCATGAAAAAATTATTAATTATTATTACACAACACACAAACAGTTAATTTCTACCCTTTGACACATAATATATTATGATTTATAACTTCACATTATTTTTTTTTGTGATTGGGACTACTCATTTCACGGTAAAATTGACGAAACATACAACATTTTATTTGCGAAGTGACTTCATGAATTAATTCACGTATAAGTTGCTTATGTAAAACTAGCCTTTGAGTCACCGTTCTACTTTGTAGTATGGAAGTATGTTGTTACTAAAGTGCCGAGTTGTGTGCGACACATATTTGTAGGAGTATAAATCAACTATCTCGGCTCCGCGATTCAGCTTTCCTATATGTAGGAACAATAACCTAAAAAGTCTTAGAAACAAAGGCCTTTGTCGATAACACAAGTAAGCATTCACTATATAAAAAACAAAATGATATTTCCGAAAGAACAAAAGCAAAACAAAGACGGCTATTTCGGGATGGCAGAACTCGCGAGCTGAAACAGACAATAAAAAGCGAGCGACTTCCTGGTTCAGTAGACTGTAGCCACCAAGGACGTTTTTAGTCAGTCAGGATTAAAAATGACGATATAGAAATCGGTGGAGCAGTACCAGATTTAACACGCGCATTGAACAACGAAGGCTGTTATCTACGCATTTCTGGGATATAGAAGTAAGACGCTTTTTCTCGTACATTTTTACTTCCATTTTTAATTTCTTTAGGAAGTTAGCGGAAGTAATTGCACAAGTGCATCAACATTACCGATAATTTTGCATTACAGGATGTTGTCTAAAAACTGCATGAGTTCATTTTCATATTGTGAATAATAATTTTTTTTTATACAATGATAATATGAAAATGACCGAATGCAGTTTTTCTAAGACAACACGCTCGAATGCAAAATTATCTGGTTATTTTGTTGCACGAGTGTAATTCGGGGGAATATTTCCCGAAGCGAGACATTTTAAAAATATATTTTGACTTTGACGTAATTTATAAATTTTCTCTGTCATCGTAAGTTTACAATGGAATTACCATAGATACGTACGATGCAATTATCGCCGTGCTCTTTCGGTTTCTACAGTGCAATTATCGCTGTAATTTTCCGAGAATTGCGATTTTTTTATACATGATGGAAATATTCGGAAGTAATTGCACAAGTTCATCAAAATTACGGATAATTTTGCATGACAGCGCGTTGTCTAAAAACTGCATGAGTTAATTTTCATATTTTTTTCCAAAATATGAAAATGATCGAATTCAGTTTTTTTTATGAGAACACGCTCGAATGCAAAATTATCTGGTTATTTTGATGCACGAGTGTAATTCGGGGGAATATTTCCCGAATAAGGACAGGATTTAAAAAATACATTTTTATTCTTTTTTTAATACAAAAACGTACATGTAATTGTAAACAAAATAAAGGGACGCAAAAATACTTTTTTTTAATCCGAAACGAGATTTTTAAAAATATATTTTGACTGACGTAATTTATAAATTGTCCCTGTCATCGTAAGTTTTAATGGAATTACCATACGTACGATGCAATTATCGCCGTGCCCTTTCGGTTTCTACAGTGCAGTTATCGCTGTAATTTTCTGAGAATTGTACTCCTCTAATGGGATTTTTTATACATGAGGGAAATATTCGATCAAATTCCCCACTTTTTGAGGAAGGCCACATAATAATATGCGGATGCAACGGCGGGATGTTAAGTAAAGTGTCACCAAAAAAATTAAAAATATGTTTTTTTTATTAAACATTAAACGTAACTACATTTTTTTACAACTCTTATTTAAAAAAAATCTCTAATTATTACGTTATATAAAGAACACATAAGTGCAAAAGGAACTTTTAATTATAAACATAAACATCACATAGATAAGAAAAGATTTCTAATTTTCAAAATAAACCTTATTATGGATAAATACAGGAACTATTTGTTATACACATAAACAACACTCAACACATAAAAAAAATAACTCTTATTTTTAAAATAAACTTCATATAAATAAAAAAGGAACCCTTTTATTGCCAAACAAACCTTACATAAATAAATAGAGGAACTATTATTTTGTAATGTAAACAAATAAAACAAACAACAAATAAACAAATAAAAAGGCATAATTTTTTGAACAAAGAAATCACATATATAAAAGGCACTATTAATTCATCAAAAACATTAAACACACATCAAAAACACCAGAAAAAAAACTATCTTAATTGCTATTAAAATAACAATTTCTTTGAAAATACAGTGTTGGATCTTCCCAAATCGTTTTTGCAACTTATTAACATGAAAGCATCTAATCCGTTTTGTCTGAGAGTAGTTCTTAGGCTGTTCTTTAAGTATTTCAGTTTGTAAAAATCTTCTTTCGCAGGCTACTTTGGAGATTGGAAGAGTCAGTAAATATTTATATACCAATGCCAGCACTGGGAAAGCCTTGTATGTGGAAATGATGGAATAGCAGCACAATGAGCAATTTCAGCAACTTTTGCATTGCATATGGTTTTCTTTAATACCCTGGCCCTCTTCATCAGAAGACTCCTTTTTCAAAATTAAAAGCTTAAAATTGATCAATGTTAAGTTTTAAAATGTCCCAGTTGGCCATAAAGTTCTCCAGCTCATCTTGTGGATTTTGGGGAGGCTGCAAGGGAGTTTATTTTTATAAGGTTTTCAGACAGATGTCTAAACTGTTGCGGAGAATTCTCCCATTTCTGGGACCTAAAATATTAAAGTCTTTGCAAATATTAAAAATTTCTGGGAACCCTTGGTACATAGATTAAATTATTGTATCGAGGATTACGTTAAAGGTTTCTGTTGTAAATATGTCCTTAGTATTACTTCATTTTTCATCCTTTCATTCTTCTCAGGGCATTTTCTTGACTCTTCCATGCTCTTACTTCTAGTAAACTAGTTTCAATGTCAATGTCTCCGACCTCTACATCGGAATCAACAGTCTCTAATTTGGTTATTGCCTGCCTACTTGACAAATATATCGCTAGTCTTTTGTATATGTTTAAAACCTCGTTGAACTGTTCTAATGCTGCTTGGTTTGTAAATACCTTGATAATGGCCCTGTTATTGAGAATATTTTAAAAAATATATGAGCAGTTAAAATTCCCTCATATGTTTGTAAAGATTCTCGCAACGACTTAGCTGTCGAACGACAGCATTCATCTTATTTGATCTTTCGTTAGTTTTTATTGCCAGAAGAAGTTCAATGTAGAGAGCAGATTTTGTGCACCCATAGGTACCAAACATTTTTGCGAGACCTGATTCTTTCGCCCACCATCGTGTCTCACCAATTATCTGTAGTTTCCTTTTTTTATTACCATCAATGCTAATTTTATTCCAGACGTCCATGCGTGTATATGCGATTCTTTGAAAAATACTTCGACTGGTTAAAAAAAAAAAGAAAAAAACCGCGGCGGCGCCGATCGGCGCTGAAGAGTCGGCGCACCGGGAAATCTCCCGGTGTCCCGATAGCATTTTTGTATCGAGCGTCCAGTTAACCGCTTTTTATAGTGTGACTTTAATATAAATGTTAGCTATAATATCCCCCGTTAAGTTTCTCCAAATATTTGAACACTTCATGCATGGCCCTCCGCTCGCTACGAGGGCTCAACGAACAGAAACTAACCAAAACTAACCCAAAATATGATATTATGTTATAGTTGCGCTATTAAAAGTCGGGATCTCCTCCGCTCAATACAAATAAACGTCCCGGTGGGCCCATCCACCCCTGAGCAGCTCGCAAACATATATACATGTTGAAAGGTGCATATCCACCAAAAAATCATCGCCAGCAAATGTTTGTAACTGTTTGCAGTTCTATTGTTGACATTTGTCTCCACCAGCCAATTATTCGCAAACAAAACTGTACCCAAAAAAGCAAAGCGCACACACAAACAACAAATCCCTTTGATGTACCGACATCGCTCGGAACACGACCAAATGATTGCAAACGTTTGCTAATGCGCGTGATATACCTACGTCTCCACCAAACAAATATTGAGCTTGCAAATAATCGCAAACATTTTGCGCGCTTGGTGGATACGCACCTTAACAATCGTCAAATGATGGAAGAACAATTGAACTCTGACTTGAAAAGTATTTACATATTTGTGCAAAATCATAACTTGAAAATAAATGCTTTGAAATCTCAGGTCTTGATTCTTGGTAACAATCCTATCTGTGGACAAAATATTAAATCCAAACTAATAATACATCAATTATTCCGATTGCCACTGAAGCAAAAAAGGGGTAACATTTGGTAGCTCACTTTCATTTCAAAACCACATTATTTCTAAACGTAGCCTTTTTCGCCTCAAAAATCTTTATAAACCAAAACATCGTTCTGCGTAAACAAAAATATTACTTATGCGGCACTTTAGTTCTCTCACTTTTTTACTACGGCAATCTTGTGGGGATTCCCGGTCGAAAACGCATAACACCATAATATGCATGAATTAAATACTCTAGTATGCAAAATAGTAGACAGCAGCATGTACTGTCTTATCCATAGAGTTACAAAAAAGTGGCAACCGGTATGCTTAGGAAGTAAATTAAACAGTTTTCTCACGAGCATCGAAACACGTAATAAGCAAAACTGTGTCTCGCCCTTGCATAGAACATCTGCTTTTCAGCGAACTTTTACTGTTGTAGCCATTCAAATGTGGAATAATCTTAACAACAAAGGATTTAGCTCTAATTGGATTTTCAGAGTATGTCAAAAAATTATTAAGAGAACAAAGGTTGTAATATTTTTTTGTGTTGTTCCCCTCCGCGCCGATTTGTTTTCTTCTTCCCGCGCCATGCTGCCCTTTCTCCTTCGCGTCTTAGTTGTAATTAGGGTTGTGAAATTTCCGAAAATATATTCTACGGAAATATTTCCGGAAATATTTCGGGAAACATTGGAAATATCTGAAAACATTGGAAATATTGGAAATATATATTAAATGACAAAACTAACATAAAAAAACAACAAAAACTACAAATTTTGTCACAAAAAGTAGCAAACGTAATACATAGGAAAATATAAATATTTATATTGCAGTGACTGAGGATTATTACAGTATAAAAAGATAAATTATGAATAAAACTTGCGTGTAGGAATTTCCGGAATACTTGAAATGGACGCCAATCGAGAGAAGAGCATGTCTTCGTCGCTGTCTTCCTCTTTATTTAATAACGGTGTTATTTGGCCTTGAGACCCTTGAGTATTTATAAAAATATCTTCATCAGCGAGCCCTACAACATCATTTTCGTCATCTGACACGTCCACTGTATTATCATCAGGACTTCCCTCCTACCAGTCAACTTCCTCGCTTATATTTTCATCAATAATGTCTTCACCATGTCTGTATATTCGTCAAAAACATAAATAGATCTGCTACCGCTATCCATTTTTCGTAGTAAATTTTGATTATGAGACACATATGGCAATTTAGCTGCTCGTTCGTTGGTTAGCCTGTTCCTTTTTTCGAATGAATGTGACTGTAGGTGCTGAAACTTCGTTCAGTAGCTGCCGAAGAAGCTGACATCATCAAAATACATGCCGCCACTTTGGATAAAGAAGTTGAAGAACAACGTCCTTTCCACCAGGACACCGGGTTATTAAGGCTGCTCTTCCAAATGAAATATTTGCAAAAAAGTTTACCACGTTTGCAACGGTATTCTGCAATTTGGTCAATAAGATCTTGGGGTCTAAGATTCAGCTTATTTTTTCCAACGTTTAGTATACATTCAATGGCGGAGAGAATTTGTGATTCATCAAAGTGGGCCCCTTGGGATATTGGATGTAGTAAATATGCAGCATAATGAATGGGAAGAACAAAATCTTTTCTTCTTTTAGCTATTAACTCCATTAATGTAGTGTTTTCCTCTTCATTGAACGGGGATGACGGTGAAAGATTTTCTTGAATCACATTTTTTATGTCACTAAAGGCCTTAACAGCGAAGTGAATGGTGTAGTAATCCCCTTCTACGATTTTTAACCATTTACAAATGGGTTGAAAAATGTTGATTAGGTTTACAATTTGTTCCCAAAATACATCATCGTATAGGATCCACTGCCTTACCGATTTATTAATAATTTGTGCTCCCTCTTGGCTAACAGAAAGACCTTGCAAACTGAGCTTGGTGTTATAGATACTATTTAAACAATGTAGAATCGATGACCAGCCTGTTTTTATTTACGGGCAACTGGATAGCGCCTGCTTTTGGTTCTATATTTTTGTTTTCAGTTTGTTCATGTCTTAATAATTCATACAAAACTTGTTTGTTTCTAATATGATTGGCAATTTCTGTCACTTTAGCTATTACAGACGAAACACTGTTGAGTTTAAGCATATCGGTGCACAACAAATTAAGTGCATGTGAAAGACAACCATACGCGATTATATTGTACTTTGTAGTTAAAATGTTTCCAGCTGCTCGCATATTTTTCGCATTATCCGAAACAAAACCGAAAAACTTTTCGGGTCCGTATTTTTCAATCTGCTTTCCCATCTCTTCAGCTATATATTGTCCTGTATGTCTTTCTGCTTTTGTTTCAATAGAAGCCACAAGTAGCGGTGACGGTGTAGTTACTATACGGTTAATAACCCCTTGGTTTCTGATATTGCTCCATCCGTCACTCTGCAGCCCTAGAACTTCACTTTCATGAATTTTTAATTCTACCTTCTCCTTTACTTACTGAAATTCAGAATCCAACTTTGTAACGGACAGTTTGTACCGTTGGCGTTATTTATGATCACTGATCACTTAATGATCCGGGTGGCATCCAATGCGACAAAATACCAAAGTTTACATTTTTCGCCGGTGCACGTGCATTAGCGGTGTTTCTACTAATATGATGGTTTTTTAAAATAAAATTTACAAGAATTATTTGTTTAACGTCCGACTAACATGTAATATGAAATATTTCCAATGTTTCCAATATTTCCAGTAGGCCTTTACAAATTTCCAATGTTTCCATTTACAACGCTAGTTGTGATTGAGATTTTTTTTGGCTATTAGCTTTTTGTTTTTTCTTTTGGTTTAGGATTTAGTACGACAGAGTTTTATCCATAATACTGAAACAGCAGAGTGCAATAATTCTGTTTCGGTATTGTGGATAAAACTTTGTTTTAGTGCATTTTGCCGAAGGTTCCAAACCCCAATTTAGTTTAGGCAAAGTTTACAGAATTATATTTTTAAATATGTAAACTTAGGATAAGGTCTGCATATTTTTAATGATGTGCATCGGATACCGGTTGTTATAATCTGGAGGTTTTTTTGTCAAAGCATATAATAATATATTTTGTTTTGTATTACTTTATGGCAAAAAATAAAAGGCTTAATACGTTAACTGGCCGTAATGTAATCTCAAAAAAGTAAATCGTGGGGCCAAGTTCTTAAGAATTTTTAAAACATTTGGTTACGCATTTTAAACAGTGTTTCTTGATATTTAGTGCCCACTTTTATATTTAAATTTTTTTTGTTTGTATTTGAAATTGAGAAGCACCTGTGCATCTCGCGGCCCCAATGGACATTTTTGTTTAGGGGGCCACTGTGATGCATACGTGCTTCTCAATAAATCGAGAATATTTCTGTCGTAACTCGTATATTTTGCACGTTATAAACAGAATCCGATCCGCGTACGAGTCATCTTATCGTCAGTTATCGGCAAGAATGGGAGTAAGTGTGTATTTTATTGCTTTCTCATGTCGTATGAGAAGGACCAGGAGCAATTACAAAGACTTTTGGAAGAATTTTTGACAGATGAAAATAGTGTACGAGATAAAGGCTTTGAACTAAGTAGTGATGAACAAACAGCAAACCAGTGATTCTTCGTTTCTGAGATACAGAGCGAAATTGAAAATATTGCATTTTGGGACCCTTCTCGTATCTCCGATACCCTTTAACATATCGGAAAGCTAAAAACTTGCTCTTATATAGTTTTTTACGTAGAATCCAGTGGCGTAGTCAGATTTATTACGGAACACCCTGTATATTTTTCTTGCTTTTGATTGTAAACTTGACACATGATGTGTATTTTATAATATAAAATAATAAACTTAAGATTTATAATTTCACAAAATGTGTCCCTATATAGGACACTCTTGATGAGTATATTATCAGTAGGCCGTGATTATTAAATAATGGAATGGTCATTTCCTATTGTCAACACCTATCAGTTGCAAAATGTATATTTTCTCTGAAATATTGCATTTTTGACGATGGCTGAAAAAGAAAATTATGAATATTTTGAAATATCTGACATGTGAAGCGTCACAGCTATATTTCTATAGGTTTGTTTGAATATTTATTTACCTTTGAACGTATGTTGGTTTATTTTTGATTTAAATATCATTTTAATTTATAGATATCCAGAAAGAATGCAACCTGGTATTTTAGTGTTTTCCCAAATAAAGAAAAATTTGATAGAACATGGAGCGTTTAGCCGGCCCCAACCTAAAACGTATAATAAGGAAAATCGCGATAGGGATGAAGTCAATGTTTTGGGGCATGTATAGAGACAACACCTCATCATCATCATCATCATCATGTAGGGTTCTAGAGCAGGAAGTTGGTGTTCCCAAGACTCGGGTTCAAAAAATATTAACCCAATATAACAAGATTAAGATCGTGCACCATTTGCATCCTGGTGATGCAGAACGACGTTTCGTGTTTTGCAACTGGTATTTGGAACAAATACGTACTGATAGCAACTTTTCCAAATCTATAATATGGTCCGACGAGGCCTACTTTTCGAGTTAAGGTATTTTGAACAGGCATAATACTAGGCATTGGGTCCCAAGGAAATCACCATGTGATATTCGAAACAGAGCAACAGTCGACTTGGATTTAACGTGGCTTGTTTTATTTTCGGGCGACAAATACAATTCCAAATTTATGCAGGCAGTCTTTCAGGAGACAAATATCTTGAAGTTTTGGAAGATGTTATTCCTGTGTTACTAGATAATGTGCCATTAGCTCATCTTACGGGATGTATTTCCAACAGGATGGTGCGCCCGTCCATAATGCCCGAATTGTTCAACCTTTTTTAAACAATAATTTTCCGCAAAAAAATTAATCGGTATTAATTGACCAATTGGATGACCTGTATGGACATTATTTATTGAAATTATGAATTTTAGGTTTATTATTTATTTATTTATTTATTTATTTATTTTATTTATTTACGGACAAACCATTTTACAATTAACAATGCATTTAATAATTATTAATTAAATATAAACAATAACAAAATATTAAACCACTTAATCAATATAGGTAAACTATGCAGGTACACAATCCTGATACTAATAATGTTTGAATCACAGCCTAAATGTTTTTTGAGTTGATTTTTGTAACTCTCAACAGATGAATCAAATATATTAATTTATTTGTTTGCAGATAAAACACTATTAGCAGATCTTACTAACCGAGTTACTGGCTCATTTAATCCATAATTAATTCGATGAAAGGGAACATAAAAAATTTCATTGTTACTTCTAATACTGTTATATGGAATTCTTAGTTTGGGTTAACCAGCAACGCAGGGCAATCTATTGCTGCGTTCAAAACCCTATGCAAAAACATAAATCAACAAAAGTGCGCCTTGATTCTAAGGTCATTATGTTTAACTGTCTTCTAATCTCACCATATTCATATTCTTCCCTCTGGTACCCGCATCTAAAAGCTACCACCCTTAAAAATTTATTTTGAACTGATTCAACTTGTTTTACATAGCAGTTATAAGATGGCGACCAAACTACTGACCCATATTCTAATAGAGGCCGGACTAAACTACAAAAAAGCTTTTTGAAGGTTTGAATCGAAAAATCAGCTGATGACCCCTGAATGAAGCCAAGCATTCTCATTGCTTTTGAAGTTATATAATTTATGTGACTAGAAAAAGTTAGCTTAGTATCTAAGTGGATACCCAAGTCTCGTATCTCCTCTTTTACTGTTATAGATGTGTTATCTATTCTATATTCGAATTGAATTGGATTTTTAAGCCTAGAGAATGTTACTGAATAACATTTGTTAACATTTAAAATCATTTTATTAACCTTGCACCACCCACAAAAAATTTCAAGATATCCTTGAAACTCCTCAGCCTCTGCGAGATATTTTAATGCAATAATTTTTTTTTCTATTTTGGTATCATAAAGAAGTCTTTTCGATACGCAAAGTAGTGTCGAAAAGAAGCTCTTTTCGACACTACTTTTGTTGACTGATTGGTCCCGATTTATAAATTGGTTTCAAAAAGCTACTTTTCCAAAAAGCAGGAAATTTCCCTTCTCTTAGACAAGAGTTAAACAGGTTTTGCATTGGTGGTACCAAAGTGCAAATACATTTTTTAAGAAAGTACCTCAGGTCCTGCGCCCACTTTTGGAGGTGCTTTATCTATGGCTTCAAAAATGTCACCAAGCGAGCACTGAACCAACGAAATGCCAACTAATTTTTCATATGTTATATCTGGAAAAAATTCAACAGTGTCATGAGAATAAACACTCGAGAAGTACTCAGCAAAAAGGTTGGCTGTGTCAGTGCTACATTATTTGCTATATTTATTACCGTAAAACATTTTTTCAGGCAAACGGTACCCATTTTTTTGACTGTTAATAAAGGACCAAAACCCTTTTGGATTGTTCTGCAAGTTATTTTCTATTTTATTTATGTGTTTTTGATAAGAAATTTTATGTAGCCTACCACAACGATCCCTTAATTCTGAAAATAGATTATAATTATCTATGGTACAATTTTCCTTATATTGCTCATGCGCTACCTTCTTTTGAATGACAGGCTTCTAAGCTCAGCACTAAACCAACTTGGAAAGTTGGATGTTTTATACTTTTTAAGGGGAACAAATAAGCGAATAGCTTCTAATAAAACTGAATAAAAATATTGAATTTTTTCTTCTAATTTCATATTTCTAAAACGTGCGATCCAATTTATACTGGCTAAAAAGTCATTAATAGAAATGTAGTCACCATTCTTAAAGTCCCAAAAATATTCCTCATATTTAAGCAATTTTTTGACATTACTGCGTTGTCAAACTCAATTGCTGTATGATTATCACTATTATCAAAAACCAAGTCTACTGCTTTCCGTACCTTTAGTTCCTATTAGTAAAGACTAAATCTAACAATTCACCTCTGTTATTTAGTACAACATTTTTTTGTAAACAATTGAAAAAGCCAAAACAATTTGCAATTGAACCAGATGGCTCGTCAACAGCACAGTGAACAACAAGTCCTACCTCTTCGTTATTCTCCCATATTGGATTTGGTAGGTTATAATCTCCAGCCACTACAAGCAGACACTCTGGAAAGTCTCTTCACAAATTAACTCAACTGACTCACAATGAGCTAAGTAACACTGTTCTGGAGAAGGACTAGGGATGTAAATACATCCTGATATATATTTTTGTTTATTTATTTCTACAAGAATAAAAATCTCATAAATTCGGTTGTCTTAATTTAATTTTTTGAGTTTTTAACTCTTTTCTTGCCGCTATGAGGACACCCCCCTCCCTCCCACGACTTTTTGAGGTATTTAAACCAGGCATCCTATCACACCTATATATACAAGTCATAAAAACTATTGCATATTTCAGCATCTGAGAAACATCATTTAGCCAAGTTTCCCCAATCATGATTATATCATGCCAGTGCATCCTTAAAGTATTGTCTTTTTGTACGCATGCCTCCTGTATTTAAGTAGTATATACCTATTTTCTGTCCCCCCCCATTGGTGTCCCTGGGAAAAATTTTGTGCATCGCTTTGATGATTTTGGCTCTCGGAGTCAAACCTAGCTCTTCTAGACTGAAACCAAAACCTTCGTACGATGACCCCTTGGGGTCATATCTCTGGAACAGTAAGTTTTTCTTTAAACTCCATTGGTAGTGTGATTTTAAAAGCCACATTTTCTCCTTTTACAGGCAGAGGGACATTATTTAAACGTGCATATTTCGTCTTAATGTATGATTCAATGGTCTCTGGCTTTGTACCTGCCTTCACACGCCCTAAATACAGGGAGGCTTTTTGCTCCCCACTAGTAAAGTCACTGTCATCACCTGTGTTGGATGATGACGATGCATTACCTACTATGATGATGATGATGCTAGACCCTCTTTACAGAGGGTTGGATGGCACTGCTACGAGGCAACTTGCCAGCGCACCCATCGCCCGGCGCTTAGGGAGAGGTAGAGCTACCCTTCTACATCCGTTACACGTAAGTCCAGTTTGAAGGGCCTTGTATTCGGTGGGAAAGACCAGTAAGACGGGCCTGTGCCCCTGGTGATTCCCGAGCTTTATACAACTATAAGCTAATGAAATGCACAACTGAGTTCCTATGCAAGGAGGCTTCGCACACTGTAGGTATAACCACTTTCCGTCAGAGACTTCAAATCCCCGTAGGGAACACCCCCGACCGCCCTCAGGCCACGCTACCACGCACGGAAATTCCTTGAAGTCCTAGTAGGAATCACCCCACACTACACGACCCACCCCTTACACTGTCCAGCTGGCACGACTTTCCAGACACCCCCCGAAGGATTGGAACACGTTATCTAAGCAAACAGCTTCCACTCCCAGTGCCGAATTCTGTAATCCGTTTCCAACGTGTTCGTCCTTCGACGGCTGGACCGGAAGTGCATTACCTACTATAATATTTTTGTTGTTACTATTAGGTAGGTTATGTTGGCTTCTTCGCTTGCGGACTTCTTGAAAAGGAGGCTCTGGTAGCTGGGGCTCCTTTTGTTTGTCTTTTGAGATCAGTTCTACCATATTTTGTTGAGACTGATCGGCCTTTTGTTCTGCACAAGCCACATTTACGGATTTTTCGGCTATATTATTCGTCAATAAAGTTAGAAATTCCACATTTTTATTTATTTTTTTAATTTCTTCCCGAATCTGCTCTTGGGACGCTAACATACGCAAAATTACCTCATTGAGGGTCTCATTCTGCTTTAAAATGCCCTCAAACCTGCTATCTTCCGACATTGAAGCCTGTTGATCGACAGCACATGTTGGACAACACAACTCGTTGTATCCAACGATCTTTATGCCCAGACAGACCCCTTGATGACACGCATTGCAATAGATGCACTTTATCTCAGCTTTAGTACCTATCCCTTTTATAGGATTTACAAACACCCCTTTTATCAACAACATCATTAGGCGCCATGTTGATCTAACCTTAAAATACATATCATGCATTATATACTTGTGTAAAGCTTATAAAATTTCCAATAAAATACAATATACAGGTTTTGAAAAAACAAGTTTGATTTATGGTTAAAAATTGAGATCTTACTGCAAAAATTTGACTACGCCACTGTATTCTACGTAAAAACTATATAATAGCAAGTTTTTAGCTTTGCGATATGTTAAAGGGTATCGGAGATACGAGGGGGGTCCCAAAATGCAATAAGTATTTTCAATTTCGTTCTGTATCTTAGTTCTATACCATCGTTCTTTTCACAAAAAAGTAGTACTCTATTGAGAAAACCGCAACTCTATATCTTTACTGTAAGTGAGATACCCCCTAATATCATCGAAAATGGGACACTCTGTACAGGCCTAAGGTTTTACGATACGGTCTTCCCAGCATTCGTCATCAGGTTTAGGACCCTCTTCTGATAAACGCAAATTATTATCATTGTTACAGTAAATGTAAAGACAACTAAAAATGAGTCTGTCTGGGAAGATTCCGTTACTGAAATATTAATAATGTTATCCTAAAATCAAAGAGTAAAATAAGTTCTTAATACTAAGAATGAGTTTACATATTAAGACTACGATTAAAATGATGAGCAAAATAAATACAGTAATAATCGAGGTATACAACATGGCACTAAACTTGCAGGTCTGCGTTCAGATCTTGCTGACCCAATACTGTTTTTTTTTATTTAGTGATCAATGACTTCGTTTAAAATCGCGCTATGCGATAAAATCTGATATTGCCCCACAAACCTCGATAACCTCATTTAGTTCTAATAAATGTAATAATAATCATATCAATAAACGATCAAGTAGACTCCAACAAACTTAGACTTAATAAGGCAGAAATATTTTAACCGAAGACCTTCTTCCTGTCCGTTGCAGACTCCTGATGTAAATTGCAGGAGTATGCTAGTGATTTAAATTCAATTACGAATTCATTTTGCTGAATACCAGCACGCCATTATTTACCAAAACACGCAGTATGTTGCCTTCGATATCGCTTTTACGCACTTGAAAAGGCCTTCAGAAAATTCCCCTGACAAAGAACAAAAGCGCTAAACACTTTCCATGCCTAATTTAGCCGTTGGTTAATTTTGTATTAGTTTAATAATAATAGGCTATCATTATTTCGCACGAAATACGTTTCAATGTTAACGTGGGCTTATTAATATACTTAGTATACATATTAGAAGGATGAGTTTAGTTTCCGGTGTAGAAAGGGAGTCAACAAGATACTAGGTAAAAGCGACGTACGGAAGAGTCATCGTCAAGGTACCGTTTTTATTTAGTGCCTGATGGATCGGGATAAATGCTAAGAGTGCAAACTGACAATTACGAATATTTTCGCGCTAATAAAAATTAAACTTGCAACTATAATAACAAAAAAGAAGATGGGAGAAACAAGTTTTAAAGATAACCCAACCTGTCACAAGTCAAAGAAATTTACCGCTAACGATCGCGATGATGTTATTCGTCAAATTGCTTCATTTGCTAAGGATGAAAGTCATTATTCCAGATCCCAGTCTGCTAAAAAATATATTTAAATCCTGAGCTAAATATACATCAGTATATAAGGCATTTATGAAATGAAGGGATAATAGACAGGGGGAAGCAATCAAGTGGTTTTTTGTATACTTAAATTTTTTTCTGACTAACAACTGTGTAGGACAAAAAAAATAAAGTTATGATACTGTTACTAATTTTTTGGTATGCAATAGAATGTTTGAAAATAGTCAGCATAAATTTTTATGGCATGTAACCGCGACTTTGCGCTAATTGAGAAGTGAAAACAAAGTTATGAAATACATGGCTCCTCAAGATTTACACAACGTTACAATGTCGGCAAAGTATGTTCTCCCATTTCAGATTATCGACAAGGAGTCTTCTAAATTTTGGAAACTTAAACAGGTTGCGGAAAACCTTATTGATACTAAAATTCTAAATATTAGTAAAGCAGTCATGATCTGTATTGATAAGAAATACCCAGGAGTAGCCAGAGTAAACTATACCTGTATTGATAAGGAAGACCCAGGAGTAGCAAAAGTAAACTATACGTCCAGCGATGTTGAAACTTGAAAGAAACCACTAGTTTTAAAGAAGAACAGAACCATAGATAATGTAAAGGAAACTGTATGAGCTTTTACCTCCAGAAAACAAAATATCGGACAACAAAAAATAATTATTAAGCTCTATGATTGATCTTGAAAACAAACATAAAAACTATTACTTTACGTTTACAATATGTATGTATATTTCAAACAATATAGTACCTTAAGTTTGTGTAGAAGTTTGTCTTATAATAAATTTGGAATTTACCGAATTTCTCCCTTAAAACACGTTTTTTTTTTTATCGTGGTACTATCGTGTTTCTTAATTATTTTTGACGTGAAACTTCTTTAGCGAGGGTAAGTCAGAAGAAATAAAACGCTTATCAAAGTGAAACGCCCCTTTAATTAAGCATGTTCCAATATAGCTATAGAGGGCTGAAATTTTCAGGACATGTAGCCGGGGTAAAATAAGGATACTGGACGGAAACTGGACCCCGTACCCCCCGCCCTTCAGCCAGGAAAGGGGGTAGAAAAAAAAAGTAAAATAATTAATTTCGGGAGAACGGGAAGCGCTACGGGGTCGAAATTTTTATGGTAGGTGCGCCTCATGGGGGGCTACCTTTGATCATGTGGGGAAGACCGGGGCGCATATTTACACATCCTCACATACGATGGTACCAGCAGCGTGCTGAAATCGGTTAGGTTTTGTAGCGCTACAAAAGCTCCTTGATTTGGGCACCCTGGAATAGTAGCGCTACAAAACCTAACCGATTTCAGCACCCTGGTGCCATCGTATGTGAGAATGTGTAAATATGTGACCAGGCTCTAAGGGGAATTTTGGGTAAAATCCATTGTTTTGCCGATATCTCTGCTATACCCTTACCTCCCCTGATACCCAAAAATTTTGGAAAAAATTAAAAAAAATTGGTCGGAAGGTTATATTGTAAAACGAAATAAGAATTTTTTTTTAAAAGTTGGATAAATGCGGCTTTCGGCGAAAAAAGGCGAAGGAGTTCAGCTACGAGGTCGGGATGGCAAAACTTGGAAGGAAATAAGGCTATGAAAAGGATTTTTTTTTTGAAAAAATTGAAAAACGTAAAAAATATTCGGAAAGTTAGTAAAGTATTATAAAACGAAATAAGGAAAAAAATTAAAAAAGAACACGTAAAAGATTGTTCGGAAAGTTAATAAAAGCATTATAAAACCGAATAAGAAAAAATAATTAATAATAAAAAATGACAAATTGTTCGGAAAAAGGTTCATAATAAAAAGTTAAAATATTCTTCGGAAAGTTAATAAAAGTATTATAAAACGAAAGGAGAAAAAAATAATAAAAAAAAGTTTAGAGAAACGCGGTTTTCGGTGAAAAAAAAGTTGAAAAAAAAAGCAAAAAAGGCAAGTCTCGAAACCGGGGGTATAAGTTGAGGAAAAAAAAGTGTAAAAAAAGTAATAAAAACTCAATTCCTAATATTTTTTTCAGAAGTTTCACTTCAGCTGTGTGCTTATAAAGGTGAGGCACATATATATTTTTTAATTTTGACACAGCATATTTGAACCAAACATCCTTCAGTTGCTGGGTAGCGCTCCATCTTAGTTGTAAAGCCTTCCTCTTATAAAACATTTTTGTAATTAAAAACATTGATTGAATGATAACCAGATAACCCATTTTTCGACCAAAGAGATAGAATTAAACTTGGACGCATTGACGAATTTTTAATTTTTTTTATGGCAGTGGCACACACACTAATGGGAGACCCTATGGCGCTCGGCGAGCGGTGTGTGCACGAAGATGTTGATTGACACGGCTCTTGAATATTTGTAAGTCGTAAGTAGTGGGAAACAGATGTCCTGGGAGTGAGTTCCACAGTGATGCAGTGCGCCAGACAAAGGAGTTCTTGTAAAGCGATGTTCTAGGTGTTTCCAGTTGTACGACGAACTGGTGCGCTCTTGCCGTCTGTCGTGACTGTCTGACAGGAACTGCCAGGGGCGGGATGAGGCGGACCAAATCCTGGGAACATCTGCCTTGAAAGTATCTGTAAAACAGAGATATCTCGGCTATGTCTGCGATGTTCCAGACTATTTAAATTCCGGTTAACTCCGGGTCGCCGACGAGACGCGCAGCTCTCTTCTGAATTGAATCCAGCAGCTTTAGGGTGTGCTTTGGTGCGGCCCTCCAGATATGTGAGCAATAGTCTAAGCACGGTCTTATTTGCGCTTTGTAGAGCAAGAGCAACTGCTGCGGTGTATAGAGTGTTTTGTTGCGAAATAGTGCACCAAGCTTCTGGGAGGCTGATTTTGTGATGTTAGCAGCGTGGTCATGCGAGGACATATTGCTGTTGACCGAGATACCCAGCAGTCCGATTGACGAGGATGAAGGAATGGTCGACCCTGCCATAATGATGTCAGGTAAACGTGGCTGCTTGGGTCTTTACTGCATTGAACTGGAATAATTACTTATGCTATTTTATATAGGCAGAGTACAAATAATATCGAGTAGATCCAGTCAGCAAAAATCGTTTGATGTTTTTGCATCAAACGCAAAAGCCGCAGCACGATAAAAATATTTTAACTGCAGTAGCGAGCAGTCTGTGGGGAGAGATTCAAAAAGTATTGGCTGATGCCCTTTCCTTTGTCATTATAAGACAACGCAACGCGAAATACACAATCTCAGGGCGTTTGCACACTATGGCCCTGCTACGAGGGACAGTCGTAGCAGGGCCATCGGTGGCCACGAACCAGATTGATCCGGATCCGCCTCGTCGCCAAACGCTCTTGGCGAAATTGGAAATTTGTCTTAAGTGAACCTACCGTATACTTATTTACACCGTGATATAGGTATATTTTTTACCTTTGTGACATGCATGTTATAGCACTACGACCAATCCTCTACTGAGGTGGATTTCCTTTTCACCTATTTCTGAAATGTTTCGGTTTATACTCACCCAGTGCCCGTATGTTTTTCGAGTTTTTAATAAACTGTTTACATCGGTTTTCTTTGAGTTGCAAAACAAATTAATTTCAATGAAGCATATGACAAATCACATTAATGAGACGACACAAAATTATATCTCAGACAAGAGCGACGCGTTTACGAGTATGCGCATACGATCTATCTTGGGATCCAGTTCAATTAGTTGTCATATTGTTTGGTCGTTATCATTTCAACTAATAAATAGCAAATAGAGTATTTTGATAATTATTAATTATGAAAGCTGAAAGTGGTGTATGCGTTTTGTAAAAATGATTAAACAAAAATAGCTCCATAAAATATATCATCTTAAAAAAACGGGCTAATTCAGGCCGCCAGTCAGCTGCAGAGTTACCAGATGTTTATTATCATTACAAATTATTGATTTCTTAGACTTGTTCCATTGTTAATCTCATCTCCATTGATGGGAGTTTTACATAATACGCCCTCATTGCTAGTCTCCGTATACGTAATTTTACCAAGCAGACTTTTTTGATAACGTCGGTAAATTCTAGAGTTCCTAACATGATCACTGATCCTTCTCCATAAAAATCATCAAAATGATCCGAAATGTGATCCATGAGAGGAAGTCCACACCTGGAAAAAAACACTGAAACGGGACGCGAATTGGGCGGTCCTATGTCTGATATTAACTAGGACGTAATTGAGGCTCATTTCGGAGAAATTTGATTTGACTTCAGCTTTTTTACGAGTACCAACAAGGAGGTAATCGTTCCAAACAATTTCAATCCACATTAGTGTCAAATTATAGGAACGGAGCCAACACTAATAACCTCTAATTTTATCGGTATTTAATGTTCTTTTTTAGATAATTTTTACTGCTTTCGAAATCAGATGCTTCTTTTTCGCCCTATTTATAATAATAATAATAATAATATCCTTCTAAGCTTTCGTAATTTTTAAAAAATAACTTGGAACTGGAAATGTCAAAAAACGCAAAGCATGAAGCCAACACAACTGTTAAAGTAATTAATAAAAAGTATCAGGATTCTTCTCTAGGACCTTCCTATCTGATTTTACTTACTTAAAAGTGTTAAATGAAATTATAAATATCTTCAGGATCGTTTTACTGTGTTTGTTTCCATATGTAAATTTTCGTTTCAAGTGATTTGTTCTATGAAAAAAATAAAATTAAATGAAAATATTACAAATGAGTAATAATTTTATGCACGTCAAAGCTGGTTAGTTCTGAACAATAGTCGATAGTTAGTTAAATATATTGATACTTTTGGACAACGTATCGACTATTATCGACACTGTGCTGTTTTGCTTTTTAGGTAAGTATTAATAAATGTTATTTAAAAACAGGAACAATAAATTGGTTAAACTATTAGATACATGAATTTAGCAGACGTAAAGATTCCCATAGGTGCGGGCTTTTGTCTGGAGATTACCCATAATTTCTACTATTTTCAGGAAGTTCTACGTAATTTCGCTTTTTTTTGAAATTGTTCTTCGCAAAATAGTTTTTTCATCAGATTTCAAAACGATGTTTTTTATGGAAACGAACGATAATTCCGAGTTTTTTTCTTGAAGTTATATATATAATTTCGAACTTGTTGCGTAAAGCCCAAACGAAACAAAGTTGTCCGGCAGACAGACGGTGTCCGAAGTCTTATTTAATAATAGAGATAAGTAGGAATTTTGGACAAATATTAGATATATCTTTCAAATATTCCACAACTAGCAACTGTGCAAGCTGTTTCTACTTTCGAAGCTTGACCATGCACGAAGTTCTCCAGACCATGAGTTTTACACTTTAACACCAGAATTTATGCTAGCTGTGAATTATTTCTGCAGGCCTAGTTAATGATTAAGGACTGGCGTAAATTAGTTTTGGGTTAGAATTCATTATTAGATTGGTATGATCATTTTCAAGAATTATTCCGATGTTATTAACTACCTTGGTAGTCTCTAAATCTTCTTGCGTAGTATGCCTAAACATCGACGTTTAAACCATTCCAAAGAATATTATATTTCAATTAATTATCAGTTTTTTGAAATATGCTATGCGTTTCACAGAAAAACCGTGGCAACAGACACCCACGGAGTTTTTATTGCGAATTCCATATTGATTTCAACAATTATTGTTATCTGCCTAATTATCATTTGGCATTATTATGATTCCGTAATCACAGGTCCGTTAGCAGTTGATGACGAGGCAAAAGCGCTTAAAAAAATTTGGCACAGATTATTTTCGTTCTATTGTCTAATTGCCATTTTTATTTGCGCAAATATACATTTCATATTATTTCTCATTGCGTTCAGCTTCATAAATTTTTGTCGGTCGAGATTAAATTTTGAAATCAGGTGTCGTCAAAGTGAACGGCAAATTTTAATATCGACGCGACGGCTAATCGAAACTCGTTTTCGTCTTTTATTTATCGATACGACAAATACATTCAATTAACTTTTGCAAAACTACTGAGACAATTTATTCTATCACGAAGTATATGTAACAAAGAATGCGTATATGACTAGGTTCTTTATTTGGCGACGAATATGCGCATAAGATATTAATTGTTCGCACCTTACCTTCGCAACGAGAATATAATTGAAACTGCAATTAATTCAGTAGAAGGATGCTTGCGTCATGGTGCCATTGAAATCAAAAGTTTTAATAGCTTCATTTACATAAAATGACGATAATATACGATGGCAAGATATAGTGAAAATTAAATTTAATTAATAAATCAGCAACTCATTGTTGTGGTTGAAAAATAACTTTTTGTAAAAAATTGAAGAGCGCTACCAATGGAATCTATGCGTCTTAAATAACATTTCGCCCCTAATCTCTGATTTGCATCAATTTAATTTTTAAATAGCATTGTTCAGACACGCTCATTAATATTACGCTGTGTAAAACTGAAGAGATTCAACCATTGAACCTATGAAGGGGGCAAATCAAAGTAAGGCTTCTGATGATTCAGCGTAGGAAGACGAAACGCGGGAAAGGCCAAGATGAGTTGATTGCAACAATCAAAATTAATGTTCAAGTTTCAAATGCAAGAATCTACTGTCCTCTTTCCCTTGACCATAATTAATCTGTTATGATCAATGTCACGAAGAATCTAAAAAACAGGGTAAAATCGTACATAAACAGTTTGGTACTTGTAGCCGGCCCACGGCGCGGAAAACTTTCATGAAACGTTCAAACCACAGGTTCAAACCTACTTGTCAATAATAATATTAATGCACGCGTTTTGTCCATATGTTTTCAACTACCATTAACCTACTCACTCACCGCCAATCAAATAAAATATTTCGTTTTAATTACAAACACATTAGAAACAGAAACCGCTGCCTGTAAAATGCTTCTCATGACATTATCCCCCTCACCCGCCCAACCCACCTACCCATTTGGGGAGAGTAAAAATATGTAAATTAATAGCAAATTTAGTTCCTCGTGTTCCCAAAAATACTGTAACTGACATGTAATTCAATTTAACCAAATCATTCTCTCCAACTCGCCCTCCCCTACATTATACAGACATTCGTTCTTCGACCCCTTTGCTCACTTTTTCATTCAGGGGCTTATCCTAGGGGAGAACAGTGTAGGCCAATTACTGTGTGTATAACCAAAACGAAGGAATAGGTAAATGGAGAGATTTGCTCTTTTCCATATTATTAGTACTAAATTGTTTATGTTGATATCTATATTAACAATGTACGTTAATGGTTGCACTATTTCTTTCGGCTGCTTTATGTTCTTAATTTCTTTATAATTCTAGAGATTATTTAGATTTTAAATGACAATATTTTCGAATTTGATCGTTCTTCTAGATCATGATTATCTCTTCATTTTAGTATAGTCACCCGCTCATGCGCTCACCACCAATCAACACTTTACTTTTGCATTTTTTGGCAACTGATTTTTGTGATCCGCTTATCGTAATAAAATAAAAGATCGCTGCCGATGGAATGGCGGTTTCTCACATAACATTCCCCCATCTACCCACTACTTGTCGATAATGTAAATATATAAATTAATAGCTTAATTTAATTTTTCGCTCCCAAAAATTCAAATATGGACATATATGTCATTAAATTTAATCCCACGCATCCTCTTCAAACTCCAACCTCCCATACTTTTAAAAGTACCTGTAGTAAGAATAATTACAGGTAGCGGGAATAGGACAGCAATAAAAAACGTATTTATTCGTTCAGCGACGTTTCGATGATATATTTCATCTTCTTCAGGCTAAAAATAGAAACATATAAATGAGAACTAGGTATACATTAAGGTGAAAAAAATTAAATATACATAAATCAAGAGACACAAGACTTAGGTCAATTAAATCAAAAATTCACAAACACAATCACTTAAAAAAAATTAATTAAGTCAGTTGTAAGACAACCTACCTTCCAAATATTACGTCATTGCATGTATTAAATATAGGCAAGCAGGCATTTTTAAAACCATACAGTGGTACATCACAGGTTCAAATAGTACTAACTAAGTTAAAATAAACACGAAGAACACAATTAAAATTTAGATTAACAGAAAAATTCAAATATGCTTAAATGTTATAGGACTCCACAGAACAATTAATCTATACATCACAGCGATCGAGATCAGTCTGGATTTAAAAAAAGAAAAAAAGTAAATAAACAATCTCGCCTTGTTATCGCGATGGAATGTGGTGGACCCATGAGAGCGGTATTATCTACGTACTTTCACTTGCTCTACGCAGTAAGTTACTATAGATATTGCTAAGATTCGCAACGTCCGTCCTTATATTAATATTGTCTGTGATCCGTATAAAAATCATCTCGCTTACACAACGTTTGAAGTAGTTGGGTTCGCTATCCAAAACCTTCACCTCATCAAATTTAAAAACATGGCTAGTTTCAAAATGATGTTCTGCCAGTGCAGTTTTTTCTAACCTGGTGCGATACTTTTCCTGGCAATCGTATCCATGTTGTTTCAATCTATTTCCCAATTTTTGTTTGGTTTGACCTACATATGTTTTGCCACATGAGCAGGGTATGGAGTAAATGAGGTTGGACTGATCCTTTATGGGAATAGAATCTTTTAGTTTTGAAAATAATTTAGATACTGTTTTTATGTTATAAAAAGCCAACTGAAAATCATTATTTTTAAAAAGTTGTTTAAATTTGTAAGAAAGTTGAGGGATAAACGGTAAATTGCCTTTAGATGGTATTTTACCGGGCAGTGTCCAGTGAGAAGTCCGGCGATAGTTCTAATATCTGCTCTGTTCATGTCTAAGAGCTGTTATGCTGTTTTCGCAGAGATCGTAATAAACCTTTTCGCCTGTCTTAGTCCTGGAGTGTTTCTCCAGTAGGACGACCATTGATCTTTTTCCCATTTGTTTAGTTCTTCGGTGGTGTGGCTCTTCATAAGACCTCAGTAGGGCTCTGGACCATAATATGGTGTTCCAGCTCCTTCTTTCGCAAGGCAGTCTGCTTTTTCGTTGCCCTCTATGCCTCTATGGCCAGGAACCCACATTAAGATTGCATGTTGCTAATTGTTTTAGGGTTTGCTTACATTCCCAGACTAGCTTTGACAAGCATTTGAAAGCTTTTCGAGCCGCCTGGCTGTCCGTGAATATGTAGCTGTGCTTTCTGTGAAGTCCTTGTGTGAGGCACTCTTCTGCACATATATTTATGGCAAGCACTTTCGCTTGGAAGACGGTCATATATTTGCCTATCGGTTTGGAAAGCTTACAATTTGGAACTGAAATGCCCAATTCTGCGCCTTTCGCTTGTTTTGAACCATCTGTGTACCACAGCGATACGTTGTCGGCCTGAGGTAGTTTTTTACTCTCCCATAATTGACGGTCATCAATAACCACTACGAATGGGACATCTAGGCCTGACATAAGCGTCATTTGGTCACTTGGTTTGCTGGCATTCTCCCAGTTTTATTTCTTCAAAGATGCGCAGGTGACCAGTCAACTCCAGACTTGAATTTGCCTATTTGGGATTGCCTGTAAGCACTGATGATCGCCGCCCTCTTCACACTGAGATGAAGGGAACGCATGTTCAGCATTATCTCTAAGGCTGCGGTAGGGCACGATGACATTGCCCCTGGTATTGCCAGGCATACCAGCCTCTCCCTCCCTTTCACTCCAATTCTTGATGATGTTAGGGCATTTTGCATGTGATTTGAAATTACGCTTTCATGTTTGCCCTTTATTATTACTACTAAGTCGTCTGCGTAGCCTAGAACTATAAATCCAGCTCTAATCAGAGTGGTAACGATTTTGTCCACTTAAAACATAGGCAAGCAGTGAAAATTGTGTATATATTGACAATGGAAGGCAAGAAAAAGTATTATCAGATCTAACAACTATGAACGTTGGTGTGCCTCAGGGCTCAGTCCTGAGGCCAGTGGCGGCTATTCAGCGGAAGTAGGGGAAGTGCCACTTCCTCAAGAAAATGTAATTTAAAAAAATACAATTAATTCATTCATCAGTAAAATAATATATTTTAAGATTCAATGATAAAATTTTCTTAGTTTAGGAATAATCTGTTTCCCGTTACCCCTCTAATAACTAATAATACAATGATTTTCAAATATTAAAATCAAAGCTTCATGAAACAAGAACAAGAATCTCGCGACCTGCAATGTGCAGGTGGCGAGATTCTTGCTGAAAATGCCCGTTAACACCACTATCCAATAAAACAGAGGTGAACCCACATGAAAATGTCTATTTCTTTTCGCGTACGCGCCGATAGCAGTGACAATCTCATTATCATTTGTGTAGGCCTTTAAGGAAGAGGTATCGCTCGAGAGCCGTCGAGTCATCAAAAGTATAAGCGCAACTAGTTGGTTGCCATGACAACGATGACGTCGTAATGGTCGTACATTTGTTTGGGTTGCAATGATTGGAAGAGCTGGCGTGTAGCACTTCCTTTCTCAGATCAACATCAACGCGAAAGCACGTTGTTTCGTTTAATGCGAGTTTATTAGGGGACATTCCGCCGTGAATTCTTGGAATTATTTTTTATTTACATTCCACCGTTGATCCATTATAGTATTATACAAGAGATATTTTCTATATATTCTAGTTTTAGTGTGTTTTTCGTAGACATGTGATTTGCAACAAATCATTTTGTTGCTAATACAATATGAATATATTTTATTTTTTGATGCTTTACCTAAAAAATACCGGTAACAATTATTAAATAATTTTGGCAGTTTGGGCGTGTACCCCAAAATTTTTTCGCGCGCTGTTCCTTCTGTCGATGTCGGTAGCTCTTCCCCACTTTTCAAAGCCGCGAGCCGCCACTGCCTGGAGGCCACTTCTGTTTATCATTTATATTAACGAATTACCACTCTTAATAAAAAATGGAACATTTACCACACAGTAAAAAATTGAGTGTTAAATTTAACACTCAATGGTGGTACATATAGGACCACACTCAATAGGGTATATTAACCAATCAGCTAATCTTGTAAAAATGATATTTTTGAAATGTTTCTTTACTTTCTGATGGGTGTTGATTCTTCTAATTTATGGCTAGGTACATTTACACTATGGTGTGTAAATCAATTAAAATGCAGTGTTAACATTAACACTCACATATTGTAAACCTAACCATCTAGGGTGTAAAAGAAACAATGAGAGGTGTAAGTAAACCATTTTTCAATGGTAGTTTGTGCCTATTTAGTGTAAATAATATATTATTATAGTGTAAATTTGATTCCATTTGGGTGTGAATTTACAATTGCGAGTGTAATAAAATAATTTACCCAGGGCTAGTATACTTTTCATTTTCTTTAAGTCATTTAATCACCTATCAAAATAACCGGGCGTTTATAAATAAAATGTAACCATTATGCATTTAAGATGTTTGACATTATAATATAAAAATCCGCTTAATTTGATACATGATTGATGACTTGATGAAAGCCGAAAGTATCAGCCCTTATATATACATTTTTCAGATCGCTTGAAAAAGGTTTGTTAAATGAATGAAAATGTTGTGAATTATTTATCGTTTATTAATAAATCAAATAATAATACTGTTAATGCTGAAAACTCAAAAACCGTTTCATTTTTTTTCGTTATACTTATTATTAAATAGTTGAACAACATGGCAAACTTAATGGTATATCTATAGTTTAACAACTTAGTAAATTAAACATATTATTTATGTACTTTTAATGTACCTCAATCTTAAGCTTAATAAAACAAATAACCTATTAAATATATGAATACTTAGAACACTAAACAACTAATGCTTTGAAATAATATAAAAGAAAGAAAATGACGAGTTATATATTAATTGTTCATTCTTACACCAGAGAGGGGCAGGATTTTTTCCAACTAAATATCTCAAACGGTTTAGAAGCCAGAGCCTGGCTAAATCAGTCTGGAACATCCTGTATAGAAGAAAATAATTTTAGATTATCCGTCTTTTGACCTTAATTGTAGGTATACAATAACTTTTGTATAACGTTTTTTCTACTTTAAAATAAAAACGACGCACGGCATTATATAGAAAGGTATAGTATTTATAAATAAACTGTGGTATTATGGTTTTTATCCCGCCAAAAGTTCTCTATATTTTACGTTATACTCTGATTTTACCTATTGACCTATTTATTTAAAAGTCTGTGTCTATGAAATTTTACAAGTAAAATAGGTACCTAAGATAATCATTTAATAATAATATAAAAAAAGGAATACATTAAATTATAAGCTTATATCGGAATAGTTTAAAAGCTTAAGGGGAAGCTGTACCAATATAAGTATCTAACTTACAATTTATTAAAAATGGCGGACTTATTTCTAGTAAAGTTTCTATTACCTACATTTGGATAATATACTTACCCAATTTAAGCAGATCCTCATAACAGGCACTCTCATTTGACAGCTTACAAAATTTCGATTTATTTTTATATTTAAATTTAAATATAACCGACATTATTGTTATATTTTGTCCACAAGAAAACAGCTTAGTTGAATTTGCAGGTGCAAGTAGCGTTTCACAAAATGAAATGTTTGCTGCGTACCTTTTCTGTAACACGCGTTTAGGTTATTTTTGCATCCGGTCGTGTAAAGAAACAATTAAAAATAAGATAACACCCATTCAACAAAATTAACTCTTTAGAGAGTTGAATTCATAGGCAATTTGATGCAAAAACTTTGGTCCCATATGAGTGTAAAAACGTGGTAAATTATATTGATCCGAGTGTTAACATTAACACTACTTTTTTTCACCACACCTGAAATGATTTTTACCAGGTTGATATTTTTTACTGTGCATGTTTGCGGATGATGGTACGGCCTTATTTCCAGATAAAGTTCATACAAACGAAATTAATGTTACTCTAAATAACATGTCGGAATTGCTCACGCGAAATTCTTTACCGTGTAATCCCTTCAAAACAACCTATATTCAATTTCACTGTCATCAAAACACTCAAATACTGTCTAGAGACATTAAGATTAACAATTCCTCTATTATAAAAACTGAATCTACTAAATTCTTAGGGGTACTTATAGATAGTACCCTTGCATTCAGGGAACATTGTAATAACTTGTCCAAAATACTTAACACAAAGTGTTTTCAAATAAGGACATTGAGAGGGGTCTTCGGTGTGTCTGGTCTAATGACATTCTACCACGTACAATTACAGTCTAGGATCCGATATGGTATAACTGTGTGGGGTGGTTCCTGCCATGCAAAGGATCTCCTAATCTCCCAAAAGAGAATAATTCGGTGCATTGGGAAGGCAAAACCTACCATGTCCTGTCGTCCCTTATTCAAAAAATATAATATTTTAACAGTTACAGGATTGTATATTTTTGAATTACTAATATACGTTTATAAAAACAAAGATAATTTTACAGAAAATAACTCACTTCATAATCATAACACAAGACAAAATAATAATTTTCATTTAGCGTCGTTTAGATTTATGCACTAAATCTATAAGTTTTACAGGACTGAGATTATACAACTATCTTCCT
The DNA here is from genome assembly GCA_016904865.1 of Pissodes strobi. Classification (NCBI taxonomy): domain Eukaryota; kingdom Metazoa; phylum Arthropoda; class Insecta; order Coleoptera; family Curculionidae; genus Pissodes; species Pissodes strobi. The sequence goes on along the minus strand of MU184446.1, from coordinate 70,257 downwards.
CCTCATCTTAAAGATCTAACTTCGGTTAAATTATTTAGTAAAAGCATAAAAGATAAATTAATTGTATTATGTCCTTATACATTAGATGAATATTATCAATTCGATTTCTTGTAGATGGTAGCAATGTGTATGTACTTGTGTATAAACTTTTAAGTTGTCAGTGTATGTTTTTTATCATGTATATCTGTTTTACATTTTTTTTTATTATGTGTTTTACCTATGTAAAATTTTTGACGTGTTCTATAACATTATTATGTTCTTGAAAGGATTAAATAAACTATCTATCTATCTATCTATCTATCACTACTAGTGTCCACAGTAGGGGAGAGAGAACACCTCCTTGAGGGAACCCTTTCACTGTGCTGACGGTTGTTACCGCTCCGTTTATTTCTGTTGTTACGAAGCAGCGCTTTAGCATTGTTTCTGTTCATCTTATTATTGGGAGCTCCACTTCCCACTCTTCAACTGCTCTTCTGATGGACTGATGTGAGGTATTATCAAATGCACCCTCTATGTCAATGAACGCAGCAAGAGCAATTTCTTTGCATTCGATTTGTCTTTTCTATGTCTTTAACTAGGCAGTGCAGTGCACTTAATGTGGATTTGCCTGCTTGGTAGGCGAGATGCCTATGATGGAGCAGTGTTCTCGTTAGAGTTTCGCTTCTCATGTATTGATCGATTGCTTTCTCCATTGTCTTGAGGAGAAAGGAGGTTAGGCTGATGGGACGCTATGATTTTGCTTCGTCCTCCGGGCGTCGACGTCGGCCGGTCTTAGGTATAAATATCACATTTGCCTCCCTCTAAGCTAGTGGTATATGTCCTAGGATAAGGCTAGCTTTGAACATTTTCTGTAGGTGTACCTTCATCTCGCTTCGGTAAAATAACTGCGACTTTCAGCGCCATCAGTCTGATTTTACTTCCAGTACTTGTAAGCTTTTTGTTTCCTACCTACGGCTCTTTCGCATTTTTTGTAGGACCAGGGCTTTCCTTTTGACGGTAACTTGTTGGAATTTGGGATGTATGTTTCCATTCCTGAGGAGATTACTTGCGTGATCTCTTCGCAACAGACTGACGGGTTGTCAGTGTCAAAGCAGACATCGAGCCAAGGAAAAATCAGGTAAACTCTTAGATCGCGGTTAGAAAAAGACCGAGGGCGGCAAATTCACCCCTCTCTGAGATCCGAGTTGGTTCGTCTACAAGTTGAGTCACCCCGAAAGATTCTGGGCGGGCATAAATTTATAATGTGACATTTGTAAAATTTTAAGTTTGAATAAATTTTATAATGTTTTATTTAGTTCAGATGCTGAATCTGAAATTGACGTTTCAGGATTTTCTAAAAATCAGATAGAGCTAGTCCAATAGAAAAAGTCTAATTATAACATCCCTTAAAAAAAAGGAGGATATCCAAATCTACGTTTTTATTTCGTGCTACAGTCCTTTTCTGTCTTTTTAACCTTTTCCTTTTGCTAAACTTTCTTACTGTGTATTTACTAGTGTCTATAGATGGTACGGGTTGTTGAGGATATCGGATATAATAAATGATATTCCCTTTGCGCTGTCGCTACATTATTGTTATTGACTTAAAAAAAGACGGACAATAGCTAGTTTTTGTTCTTCTGAATAGCCCATCTACACGAAAGCAATAAATTTTATTTGTAATAGTTCTTCTGCAATTTGTTTATAATTTAGGCTAAAATATGTCAAAAATGGCTCACCGACCTATCAACAACAGGCTCCAGGAGCCACGTAAATATAATCAAAGACCCTGTACAGGGTGTCCGGTTATAAATGTAACCCCCCTCTAACTTTTTTATTTACCCTCGTATAAAAAATGGTAAGTACAAAAGTTGTAAGGATCTTCATATAGTTTTCTGCGGTGTTACTAGAAAAACAATTGAATATCGAAATTCTGCCGTGCAAATTAAATTAATGTTTTTTTAAATGGGACACCCTGTATATTCTTCCGGATATCGGTAGAGCTCATTAAGACGAGTTCAGTAATATAAGGTTTGTAGGGTCTAGCTATAATAGCTACCACGTAAATTGCAAGAATGTCGGGTATCTGATTATTACTGAACCCCTCTCCTAAATTCTTTATTTGGTGAGCCTGGAAAAAATGTTGTATACAAAAGTTGTAGGTTCCTTCAGAAACTTTTCTGCGGTGGTACTAGAAAAACAATTGAACATCAGAAAAGCTTCTGAAGGAAGATTTTTTTTCTAGCTCAACAAATAAATAATTTAGGAGAGGGGTTCAGTAATAATCAGATACCCGACATTCTTGCAATTTACGAGGTAACTATTATAGCTAGGCCCAACAAACCTTATATTACTGAACTCGCCTTAAAGAGCTCTATCGATATACAGAAGAATATACAGGGTGTCCCATTAAAAAAAACATTAATTTAATCTGTACAGTAGAATTTCGATGTTCAATTGTTTTTCTAGTAACACCGCAGAAAACTGTATGAAAATCCTTACAACTTTTGTATTTAACATTTTTTTATACGAGGGCAAATAAAAAAGTTAAAGGGGGGTTACATTTATAACCGGACACCCTGTACATAATAATTAAATTTAACCTCCACGCATCATCTCCAAACACTTGATCTCCACTACTTTTATACGTCACAATTGAGAAAGGACAGTGTAGGACAATTGATTAATATTAAATATAGCTATATTAATAATTCTTTCATGAAATAAAAGCCTAGCTATTCTATAATAAAATTGGCTAAATGCATGTTTCATCACGTACAGGGTGATCCCCTATAATGTCGCCCCCCTTTAACTTTTTTATTTTAAGTGTCTCAAAAAAATTAAATGCATGGTTATGTAGGTACTGAAAAATAATTTTTTTCTGCGTCTAAAAAATATTGGAAAAATCATCAATATACAGGGAAAAACAAAAAGTTAATTTTTTTTCAATGGAACACCCTATATATGAGCTTATTTTTCGATTCCTCGTAAAATTCTAAGCATATTTTATGTATGATGTTAACCTCTAAAGTTAGTAGTTTCACAACTATAAACAGTTGAAAATCGGTACTTTAGCTACTTTTCACCTTGGTAGCAAGAAGATCATTAGAGATGGAGTGAAATAAATTTCACATTCCTATCTTAACTTTCCAAGAGCTATCTGATAGTCCTAACTTATGGTACCTACCGAGGTACCAGATTTGGTACCCATGGTACCGCCTGACAGTTAGTACCGTCAGATAGCTCTTGAAAAGTTAAGATAGGAATGTGAAATTTATTTTACTCCATCTCTAATGATCTTCTTGCTACCAAGGTGAAAAGTAGCTAAAGTACCGATTTTCAACTGTTTATAGCTGTGAAACTACTAACTTTAGAGGTATAACATCATACATAAAATATGCTTAGAATTTTACAAGGAATCGAAAAATAAATTCATATATAGGGTGTTCCATTGAAAAAAAAATTACTTTTTGGTTTTCCCTGTATACAGATCATTTTTCCAATATTTTTTATACGCAGAAAAAAAGTATTTTTCAGTACCTACATAACTATACTTTTATTTTCTTTGGGACACTTAAAATAAAAAAGTTATAGGGGGGCGACATTATAGGGGATCACCCTGTACAATCATTCTTTGAACCCGTTTTTTCAATTAATAAAAAATGTATTTTGCCACAAAAATGCAGCCTTAAAAATATTTAAACATAACATGTTGTTTTGTCAAAGCTATATATTTTTTCGCCAATTATTAACAAGTTATGTAATAAAATAAATCCCAGTTTCGTTCCAATTTATTTCAGGATGTGTTTTGGTTGGCTATTAAAATAATATTTTGGTTTGTTGACATGATTTAAAGCGAAGCATCAAACCGTTAATTTGCATGGTTGTTTGCTAACTGATCTCAGCAGATCATCCAAAACAAAAATAGTCTCAAGCAGTGCAGTCTAGGACACACTGTTGCCATATGTTCGAAAATACATTTTTACTTCGCTCTGTGTTTTTGAATTGGTTAATTACCCCGACCATTTCTGAGTTTTATTTAAAACCGGAAATATGTAGTGTTAGCACTTGAATTTTCTACCAAGCCAATGAAAACTCGATACTGAGTGTGATATATCAAAGTTATAGTTAAGTTCCGTAGAGCACCTGTTGATGTTACCTTAAGCTGCATCTACACGTGTCAACCAAACTCTTAACGTAACTTCGTTGCAAACCAAGGACAGTACGGTTCGTTCCAGGGTGCAAAGATTTAAATCAACTTGATTTAAATCAAGATTTAAATCGTGATTTAAATCGGCCGATTTTTTTATTTTAATCATGGGATTTTACACTTCGTTCGTGTTTAAGTCTAGAGGAAGCACGCTCACGCACCGTCAAACCGAACCTCGTACAACATTTTGCACGAATTTTGACGAGCCGCTAAATTTCAGCTTATTTTTGAGATTGGTTACCCACTAATCCAAACGACCTATAATTCACGAAGATAAATGCCGAAACACACCGGGTATATACCTATAATTAATATATAATAAATCAGGCAAATATGGACTGGATCGGAGTCTTTGCGACCGAAGGCTCCTACTAGATGGAAAATTCGAATCGAAACGCCGAAATATCCAAGGTTTCGACCATACGCTGCAACATCATCACCGCGTATCATTTACCGACAACTGGCAGCTCGCCACGAGAACAGGAATTTGCTAGTATAGGTACTACCTGATTGATGATTGGGGATCATGACTAACCAGGCTAAGCATGAATGATGTTAAAACCCAACAACGTGTGAGTAGTTTAAAGGAAATGTGTAAGGGCTACAGGTGGGGTGCTAATATGCTTGCACCTACAGCTTTTAACAAAGTCTCGAAATCATGTAAAGCTCACTTGATTTTAATATTTAGAACTATGGCGGAGATGTTTGTTATTGCCAAGTTTTTCAGGAATAATTCTTAACAGACGCAACCTAATATTCCAGCTTTGAAATCGACAATTTCGTTTTCTTGTCATTACAGATTTTAAATTGTACATTTAGTTTATATTTCGCTTCTAAATGAGCATAAACAACAAACAGAACAGTAAAAAGTTCCAACCTTGAAGTTGTCAACAATAAACAATAATGTAGCGAAAAACAAATTAAGTGTTGCCAGTTCATTTTTTGCCATGTTGGCCCTAATTCAGTCTTCGAAATCATTTAGCTTTTTCTGCGAGATTCTAGACAACTTTACTCTATAAGGGACAAATCAGGTAACCGAGTTGGCCATGCATTAACAACAACCTGTCCAGGTTGATTTTCTCTCCATACGAACCGTACGATTATGAAACTACAAAATTATATCGTTTAGATATGGCGACGGTGCTATAGAAGACGACCTTCGTAACGGACTCGTGTTTGGCTGCATACACACACACGTCTGGTTTTATCACACGCGCGAAACAGCTGATTGGCGACAAAATAAATTTTATTTGATTTCAACCTTTAAGTAGGTAGGTGCTATTGCGCCGAATTCTAATTTGTTAAAAAATTAACAATTAAAACGATGTTTTTGGTCGTGCCGTTTCTTTGGAGTTACCTACTATTGGAATGTAATTTATCTTTTGGCAACTTCTGTTTAATGCTATTATGGACCTTAAAAGTTGCACAATATTAGGTGAATTATTTTTCCTAATTAGCTTTTTCGATGTAGTGTGTTATCGACGCCTCGGCTAGTCAAGCCAACTTTGAGTGGAGAACCCATAAATAATAAGACTGTTTATTATTTGGCTATCGAATTACGGAAGGGTGACTGGGAACCGGGACGAGAACGACCAGGAGTCGATATTAGACGGGCTCTTGAACGTTTGTCTTAAGAGATTAAGGCTAGCTTGTATTTTACTATTTTTAATAAATTTCTTGTCTTAAAGTTAGTAATTTTACTGTTAATTTTTAAAGATAACATCAGAAGTGGGATTTGAAACTCCGTGCTTGTTCGTTCGCAATTATATCCACTAAGAAAAGACGCTTTTAAAATAATAATAATAATAATAATCATCATGCATCGGCATCGGTCAATCAGTGACAGGCGGAGGGATCGTTCGGTAACCCCTAGTGCTCGCAGCCGTTCGCGAAGTGGTGGTTCCAGTAATGGATATGTAAGCCGACGGCGTAGGTCAGTTCACCAGGAAAGAAGTTACACCCCTCCCTTAGCAATTGCGTCTACAAGTAAGCAGTACTCCCAGCAGGAGGGTAGTGAGTCTATTTTTTCCTTGAGTCAGGCTTTACTTAAAGGTATTGAGGGAATTGCTGATAGATCAAATAATTCTGGGGTAGTTAATATTAATATAATAAATGAATTTAACCCTGTTAACGATGACATTGTGGAATGGCTAAATGCTGTAGATGAATATGCTTTTATTCACAATTGGAATGAGCGAGTTACTTGCCATTTGGCCCTCAGTAAATTGCGCGGTTCAGCGGAGACTTGGTATCGAGGTTTAACGACGCGTATATTTACCTGGGCCGAATGGAAAGACCTATTGCGAAATCAGTTTATATCTAAAAGAAATTTACATGCAGATATGACAAAAGTGCTGAAGTGTGTTCCAAAACTTAATCAAAGCCTGTACGAATATTGTTTTGAAAAATTGGCCCTAATTAACAAAATGAAATTGCTTATAACCGATGCAGATAAAGTTAATTTAATAATGGGGGCAATTAAAGATCAGCAAATTAAATTTTCAGTAGAAACTTCCGAAATCACTAATCCTGCCAAATTAGCACGATATTTAAAGACTTTTGATGAAAAATTGGATATGCCAGAAATAGCTAATTCCAATGTTGCCGTAGAACAAAATCTAAATATGCAAAAGACAAGACAAGCTTCTACACAGGCTTTGATGAGTTGTTTTCATTGCAAACAAAGGGGGCACATTAAACGTCAATGTCCAAATCGGAGACAACCTTGCAAGGCACTCGTCACCTATCATGGTTCATTATGACAACAAAAATTTGCCTTTAACAAACCCATGCAAAAGTATATAAAAAATATCTATCTCGAAAACATACTCGTAAAATGTTTTATCGACTTTGGTAGTGAATGTTCATTGATTAATCAATCTATTATTTCATCTTTTGATTTTAAACCAAAACCGCTTAAAGCAACTATTTATATAAAAACTCTTTCAGACACAGCTCTAAGCGTTTCTCATTATGTCGAAGGCAACGTAAACATTGACTCCATCGAAAAACGAATAAAATTTTACATAATAAATAAACAAATCTTAAACGTTGATATCCTAATAGGTCAAAACTTTACAGAGCTCAATGATATTACCTACTTCAAATCTGGCTCGAAACTTCAATTTAGTACTCGCACTATCGGTCTAGTTTTAGATAAAACAAACGTTAAAATTGGTATTAATGACCCAGTGGCGGAGTGCTCGCTTTTAAAGTTATTAAATCAATTCAAAAACTCTTTTGCAATTAACAGTTTTGATGTTGGCACTTGTACTGAAGAAATGCGCATAGATTTGACAACAAATGTCCCTATAACTCATAGGCCAAGAAGATATCCCGAAAAAGAACGCGAAATAATACGTAATATCATAGAAGAGCTTTTAAAACACGGAATTATTAGAGAATCAGACTCTGCTTACGCTAGTCCAGTCTTATTGGTTACTAAGAAAAATGGGGAACCCAGATTATGTGTAGATTATAGAAGTTTAAATAAATATACGGTTCCGAATAAAAATCCTCTGCCTTTAATAGAGGATCAGATCGATCGATTATCCGGATATAAATATTTTTGCAGTCTAGATCTGGCGTCAGGATATTATCAGATAAAAGTAGCGGAAGACTCCATACATAAAACGGCATTTATTACGCAAGATGGTCTTTACGAATTCCTTAAAGTACCTTTTGGCCTAACGAATGCGCCATCGGTTTTTCAGAAAATCATAAACAAAATATTAGGGAATTTGAGATTTAAGAAAGTTTTAGTTTATCTAGACGATATTTTAATTCCGGGAAAAACGATTGAAGAAGTATTGAGCATATTGGGAGAAGTTTTACAGCTTTTTCAAAATTATGGGTTGACTTTTAAATTAGACAAATGTTACTTTCTACAACAAAAAATTGAATTTTTAGGTTATGAGATTTCAAATTCGTCCCTACGACCTACAGATAGTAAAATAAGTGCCGTTGAACGATTCCCTACACCTCAAGACGTACACAATGTTCGCCAGTTTTTAGGTTTAACAAGTTATTTTCGAAAATTTATCCATAAATACGCAGAAAGATCAAAACCGTTAAGCGAGCTTTTGCATAAAGACGTAAACTGGAAATGGGAAAAACGGCAACAAGATGCATTCGAATATTTGAAATCAACTTTAATAACTAAACCAGTTTTGCAAATTTTTGACAATAATTTAGAGACTCGACTGTATACCGACGCTAGTCGCATAGGTATAGGAAGTGTTTTAATTCAAGTGAAAAGCGGAAAAGAATATCCAGTCGCTTATTATAGTAAACAAACAACAAAAGAACAGCAAAAATATCATTCTTTCGAACTAGAAACTCTGGCAGTGGTAATGTCTATACAGAAATTTCGTCACTATTTATTCGGAAGAAAATTTATAATATTTACAGACTGTTCGGCGGTCGTAAGTACATTTAAAAAAGCGGAAATTAATCCTAGAATCGGGCGTTGGGTTATGGACTTAAATGAGTACGACTATGACATTAAACACCGGCCAAACTCTCAACTACGTCACGCCGATGCCTTAAGCCGAAATCCGGTACCTGACTCTGATGATGAGAATGGGGGTGCCGAAAGGTTCATGGCCCATAATAGTAAATTAAGTGTAAATTTTATAAATATAACAGAAAGCGATTGGCTTTTGGCCGCCCAAGAATCTAATAAAAAAATTAGGGGCATTAGGAAAATTTTATTGACAGGTGATGTTCAAAACAATAGAGAGATTTTTACTCAGTACGAATTAAAAGGTGGAATAGTTTATAAATCAACTGGTTTTGGACCGCGGTGGGTGGTTCCAGAAGAAGCGAGGTATCAAATTTTACGTTTAAATCACGATGATATAGGCCATTTCGCGTACGATAAGACATATGATTCAGTAGCCCGTTTGTATTGGTTTCCACATATGAGACGCTTTATTAAAAAAATATGTGAAAAATTGCCTTAATTGTTTATATCAAAAATCTGCCAACAACAAAAAGGCAGGTTATTTAAATCCTATACCTAAAATCGCGCGACCATTCCACACTGTACATATAGATCATTTAGGGCCTTTTGTAAATAGTACACGAGGAAATACTCAGCTTTTAGTGATAGTAGATGCCTTTACGAAATTCGTTATAATGTACCCTGTTAAAAACACTAAAACTCGTTATGTTGTAGAGTCGTTAAGTGACATGATAAAGTTTTTTGGGGTTCCTAGAAGAATAATAAGCGATCGGGGAACGTCGTTTACTTCGCGAAAATTTAATAAATTTTGTAACACGCGTGGTATTACTCACTACCTGAATGCGGTGGGCCTTCCCAGAGGAAACGGTCAAGTCGAGCGCTATAATCGAACAATCTTGGATTCTTTATCGACTATGGGCGCAAATTTACATGATGACAGCTGGGATGAGAACGTATCGAACATTCAGTTGGGTTTAAATGGAACAATAAATAAAGCACTAGGGGCAGCCCCAAGTGAAGTTTTATTAGGATACCGTGTATCCGGACAAGTTGCGTTGTACCCTCCGCCAATTAAGGACGATGTAGATGTTTCTGTGCTGCGTCAAAAAGTGCGTGAAAACTATCCTGGGTATCAGGCCCGTCAAAAGGAGCAGTTTGACTCGAAGCGGTGTGCGCCAAAGGTATTCCAAGTGGGAGACCTGGTTTTACTGAGAATTACGTCTACTCCAGCAACGGGTGCCAGTCAAAAGTTGATGCCAAAATGGCGAGGTCCTTTTAGGATTTCCAAGGTATTGGGCTGTGACCGGTATGAAGTCAGGGACATTCCTGGGATGACAAGATCAAGGACACCGTATGTGAGCGTGGCTGGCATCGACAATATCAAGCCATGGATTCAGTTTTAAAAGGTTACATAAGGTGAGCTTAGGTTAAGTGACTGGAAATGGCAAAGGTTGATGACAATTGTGTCATTGAAACCTGGTTGCATTTGAGTGGGGCGGGCTGGCCAGGATAACTGAAATAGGGCAAAGTCCCGGTATTTTAGTCTGGTACTGCGTCCCGGTAGACTCACATTTCCAGTGGCTAGATGAAGGGCGGACAGGCCAGGAACACTGGAATAGGGTGGTAAGTCCCGGTATTCCAGTAGGCACTGCGTCCCAAGACTCTAGCGCGGGCCCATAAGATTTAAATTATTCGTAAACTGCAGTTACGAATGACCATAATATTTTATTTACGTAATAAAACATAGCGTGATTAATAGAGCGAATTATTGAAATATTGTTTACTGTTTATTTTGTCCCTATTGGTTACTATTTATTTCAATATTTGAAATTTCACACCCTGAAATATCATATATTTCATATAGGTTAGCTGAAGCTGCTACACCGAACGAGATTGCTGCGTCGATTTTGTACTGATTATATTATTTCTCAAAATTAAAAAAAAAATGTCTTTAAATAAAACATTTTTGCTACTTACTTAGATATCTTCTCCCTTTGTAGATCAACTATGGTATGTAGAGTGTGGGCACTCTATTGTCAGGAAGGGCCGAATGTTATCGACGCCTCGGCTAGTCAAGCCAACTTTGAGTGGAGAACCCATAAATAATAAGACTGTTTATTATTTGGCTATCGAATTACGGAAGGGTGACTGGGAACCGGGACGAGAACGACCAGGAGTCGATATTAGACGGGCTCTTGAACGTTTGTCTTAAGAGATTAGGGCTAGCTTGTATTTTAGTATTTTTAATAAATTTCTTGTCTTAAAGTTAGTAATTTTACTGTTAATTTTTAAAGATAACAAGTGTGTATTTTAATTTTTTTTCGGTATTTGAATTTTTACATTAAAATATTAGCCAAGTTAATGAAGTTTATCCTATCTGAACCTATAGAATACCTACTTAGTGAAGGCAGTATTTCTAAAGTTCAAGAATATTCTTTCTGTATTTTCTTCGATTTCGTTCTTATCTTATGATCCGTTTTTTATCATTTTAACTACGGATATTAGTAAAATGTATCATCAAAAGCGGGTACCAAAGGTATAAAAATATAAAGTATATCCCAAAAGTCTTAAATTCAATATTTTTTCATTTATCAATATTTTTGACTTTCTGATATGTACTGGGTGAGTTGACGATTGCACGGAGTAACATATCTCTCTTATTTACAAAGGTACGAAAAAATGTTAAATACAAAAGTTATAAGATAGAGGGTGGCGCATATTTTAAAAATATTTTCAATTATTTGGGTTGCTTAATGTGTTATTTTTGTGATTTTTTTGAATAGGACTCCCTATAGATTCTAGATATACTTCATGTACCTAAGTTTAACAGTTTTTGACTTATTTTAGATTTTATGTCAAAAATAACGTTTGCAGATTAAACATAACTATCACTTTCTCCTATATGGAAGCCTTTATTATTGAATTGAGGTTGGTTTCCTCGTAAAAGGGCACCTATTTTAGTAGAATGTGTTGACATTTTGTTAATAAATTAATACAGGGTGTTCAAAGACGGATATATAAAAACTAAATTGAAAGAATCGTTGCCATTTTTTCGAAACCCCCTATTTTTATAATTTTATCTTATTTAGCTTTAAATATAAGGGTGAATTTGTATAAGATTGTCTATTCGAAAAACGTATAGTTTTCGGAATATTATAGCAATTTAACATTTTTCTATTGTAAAAATGCTAGACGCCTGTTAGGTTTTGCTATTATAGTTGGCCACGGCGACACTAAAAAAAGAATCAAGTAAAGTTGGAAATGTCACTATTTCTTGAGCTTTGAAAATTATTAATCAAATCAAATTTGTTTATTAACTAAAAAGCGTAATAAAACGAAGACAAGACGTAAAGTAACTTTACGTAACGTAACAGTAGAATTACTAAAAACCAAAATTACATAATTTAATGAACACTCAAATTTTGTAACAAAAAAATCAGTTTCTTAATAAATGTTCGAAAATATGTCCTTCTTCTTCAATACACTGGTCAATTCCTTTAACAATATTGACCCGGACATTGAATAACATGGCTGGTGTTATGGTTTGACATGCATCTCTAATCCTATTAATCATGTCCTCCTTGTCGTAGGTTTTGTGATATATTTTATGTAACGCCATAAAAAAAAATCTGTCTTGTAGTATTAAATATATGCTTTTATGTAACGCCATAAAAAATCTGATTGGGTGAGATCACAAGACCTTGGCGGTCATGCGGCAAAACCTCCGCGACCAATCCATTTTTCAGGACAGTGCTGATCCAAATGTTACCTAGCTTCACGATCAAAGTAGGGGGGGGGGGGGGGGGGGTGCCATATTGTTGAAGCCACATATTATTTTTAAAATATCCACCACTATATATCTGTAATAAAGAGATACCCTGTACAGGGTATTCCATTATCGGCACTTTTGCTGGGTATCTCCGATATTTTAAAAAGATAAAGGTTGCGCTTTTTGTGCTATTTGTTTGTAGAATTAAAGATGGCATCAGCAGAATTTTCATAGCACTTTTGGTTTTCGAAATATCTATAGGGTGGAATTGAAAAGAATCACTTTAATCTCAGTTATCTTTAAACTTATTGAAGAAGTTAAAACGTACTTTTATAAAAAAAAAATTTCGTATAATCCAGTGGCGTAGTCAGTTTTTTCTAGCACCTTCCGTTTTTTTCGTTATGAAGCAAACATGTTTTTTGAATGGAACATCCTGTATAATATTTTTATGTTTATTATGCATAATGTGGGCTTGGCAAACATATATAATTGTATACAATTATTTTCAAAAGCATGCAGAGAATTTACGATTTTCTAAAATTGCCTTTTGTTTTCAATAGTAGGTATGGTTAAAAATGTATTAAAAACCAAATCCATGTAAGTAATTATTACACTAGATATGTAATACTTTCAGGCAGACATTTTGACGCAAAACAGTAAAGTCCTACTTGAACCTTGATATTTAACCCCCTTATAAAAAAGGGACAGTTTGGTGCTGCTACGAGGCAATTTGCCAGTACAGTACCACTAGTGATGAGCAAATACAAGACCAAGACCGGGTTAGTCTTGGTCTTGGTCTTGCATAATATGTAGTCTTGGTCTTGGTCTTGCAGTCTATAAGTGGTCTTGGTCTTGCAGGGTCTAGTCTTGGTCTTGGCCTTGGTCTTACTGCAAGACTCTTGCAAGTCTTGCACTTGCGCTGGAGGCAATTTTCACAAAGAAAATTAAAAACAAAGTTTTTAAAGTTCTTTAAAGTAAATAAAGGTTTAAAGAAAGGGACAGTATTTGTCAGTATGAAAATTTTGGTTTTTCATAATTAAGTACCACGTCCTCAAATTTTAGCTAGTAAATCAGGTAATTTTTTAAGTAAAAATACTCACAAAAACATTTTGAGGTAACGAATCACTTGGCTAAGTTTGCCGTATAATATTGAAACATCCTATGTATTTACAGTTATAAATTGGGGTGTTAACACTATTTTATTTAAACGTGCATTTAATTTTTTAATACATGGTTGCCCATAATTGAGTTGAAATGTAAATATTTATCTCTCTTGATAATCTGATGTAGTTATTCTGATATATATTTTTTTAGAATATTTTCCTATAATAAAATTCATAAGTTTGAAGAAATATATCAGTCACTGGATTTTACGTCCTCCTATAAAAATCGATTCTTAGCAGGCCCGTTAGCTGGGCTTTGAAATAAACCAAAATTATTATTGCTCAATGAAAAACTGCCCATCAGTTTTTAGAGGTTTTATGCCAAATTCGTTAACAATTTTCTTTACTCGGGGGCGGTAAAGTGTACTTTTTTTCACTCATAGGAAAAAGTTGTATGCTATTTAATTTCTAGTTCAATGTTGCTTTAATATTGATTCTATCTTTTTTCGTTGTCGAGATATTTTCAACAAAAAAATTGTAAAGATGATGACCAAAATGTATAATTTAAGTGGTGTTAGTAGGATTATTAGGTATCATGAAAACAAATTATTATTTCTTGCCAACGTTTCAAATTATATTAACTCATCATCGGGGCTCTGTTAAGAGAAGAAAGCTACTTTTGGAATATTTAGTTCATTTTTACAATTTGATAAAGTAACAAGCCTTATGCCCAAAAATAAAACCTTTCTTAAGTACTACCTTTGTTTAATAAAATACAAATAAATAAATAAAAAAACAACACAGAAAAATCGGGTTAACGAAATGAAATAACAGAAAGGGTTTCTAATGATAAAATATATTAAAAGAAGAGCATAAATTCATGAAACGTACACTTAATAGTCATATCTTATAACATGATTAAAATAGATAATATTGCGGATTACAATGAACATTACAAAGAACAATTAAAAAACAACAACCAAATTTCACAGCGTAATATAAGGACGACTGTTGAACTCTGTACTATATTTTGTTGAAAAAATATAGTAGGTACAAACAAAAATTTAAAAATTACATAAAATCAGCAGTTTGAAAAAAATATATATTTTTTGAAAAGATGTATATCGAAAATGAAAAAAGATAGATAAAATTCATTATTATGAATTATAAATTCATTAAGATTAATTCAATATCATAGCAGAACTGAACCAGCAATTAAATATCTTACAACGTTTTCCATTTAATAAATTTTTATCTCTTGTAGTTTTCAAGATCCCAAATACATTAATATCCTTTTCAGACACACTGTATGTGAAGAACCTATAATGATGCTTCAATTTATCACATTATAACATTAGAATATGCATATTATTATAGCCTCCAAAGGGCTTACTGGCCAAAATCACATCCAAAAATTGGTCACTATCTTATACTCGTTTGTGCCAAGAGGCGTTGTTGAGGCAAATTTTAGAGTAAATTTAGATCTCCAGCTCCAGTCGCTTTATGTACGCTCTCAAGATCACTTGCTAAAGTTAAATCAGTGGCTTTATTGTTCTGCAATGAGAAATTACGTCAAAATATTTCCAGTGAATTAAGTCTCAGTATTGGGAATTCTGACATTTCTTTTAGAAACTCCTCAAAAAAATCTGGGTTTGATTATAGACACTAAACTTAAAATTTAACGAGCACGTGACAGCTTGCATTAAAAAATCGTATTCTGCCCTTAAGTCTCTTTTTCCTCACAGACACTACTTAGAAAGAAAATCCAAAATTGGATTGCGTGAGGCACTTGTATTGTCACACTTTAATTTTGCAGATAGTGTTTATGGTCCCTATTTAGATACAATACAGGCAAGGAGGGTGAAAAAAGCACAAAACTCCTGTATACGGTTTATTTGTGGCATTAGGAGACGACAACGTGTCTCACATAAACTCAAAGAGCGTAACTGGCTATCAATGTTTAATAGGAGAACACTGCATTCGGCTTATTTTTTTTATAATGTCCTACACAATCAGTGTCCTATATATACATA
>MU184446.1:38231-54301 GCA_016904865.1 Pissodes strobi | reverse complement strand
TGGTTTTCTTACAATATAGCAGCAACTATTAATAAATTTAAAATTCACCAATTTAATATATCTGTAGCGTGCTTTAGGGCGAAAATAAGGCAGCAACTTTTTCAATAAAATTCTTAGTGTTAGTGGCAATGGTTATACTTGTATTTTCTCCAACTTTTAACATTTTTAAGGTTAAAATAATAATATTTGTAAGTACCGCTTTTACAATAATATTTTCTAAAACGGTGTTATTTTACTTTATGTTACGATTAGCTATCAAAGTGTAGATTTTTTCATATTTCGACCCAACAATTTCGATCCCAGAATGAGGGGCAATATGTCAACAAACAAAAATTGCGAAAAAAACGCATGACCCGCATACGTCTTGCATGCTAGGTCTTGGTCTTGCGTAAGTCTTGCAATACTAGGTCTTGGTCTTGCATAAGTCTTGCACTGCTCGGTCTTGGTCTTGCAGACTTGGAGCTGGTCTTAGTCTTCGTCTTGCTTTTTCTGCAAGACCAATACCAAGACCCAGTCTCGCTCATCACTAGGTACCACCGCGTACAAGAGCTACGGCGATCCTCGTAAATAGGTTATACCTTTGTTGGATCGGCAGCCCTATTGAATCTTATGAATTCTGCCGATTCGAGATATTTTAAGAGCTTTTCGTTGATCAGTTTCTCCATGACTTTGGACATGATGGGAACTGTGGCAATTGGACGGTAGTTATTTGGAATCGTTTTTATAGTTGTAGGAGGTAATGCATCTAGTCCTGTGCCCTTGTTAGTGTCTAGGCTTTTGAGTATTCGCCACACTTCGCGTTGGCGAAATACCAGACCTGGCATTGAGGAATTCACTCTCGGGATAGTTGAAGGAGTCTTTCCTAAGGTAGAATTTGATGCAAACATTTCGGCAAGAGTGTTTACTTTTTCTTTGGCCGTTTCCGCTATTCAGCCATCATCTTTGGGGTGGGATTGACGTCTTTGAGATACCCTGATTAACAGCTTTGGCAACTGACCAAGAGGATCTTGATCCGTTAGGACAGCTGAGAAGCTTGTTCTTGATCTGCTCGTTATATCCCTCCTTGCTCTCGTCAATGGTCCGCCTACACTGGTTTCTAGTTGTGAGGAATATATTTCGATTTCAGCTGTCGGATCTCGGCGCCATTTGCGGTAGGCGGCTTTTTGTTTAGTTGTTTTACCTTAGGGGCTTTATGGTGTCTTCTTCTTGACAGACAGTGTTCTTGAGGTATTTGGTTGACCAGGAAATGCTTTTTCTGAAGCTTCTTCATTGTTCCCAATACAACGTTCGACTTCAAAATTAAAACGTTCGAAAGGTATTCGTTTCGGCCTGATATCAGTTTTGTATATAATTTTTCATAGTGCAGGGCTAACACCAATCATAAATCTTTGATTATTACTTATTAGATATCTGCACCTTAAGCACACACACTTTTTCCTAAATTTGAAGGTCAATGGTATTGGAATTTTTTACTATATATTTATTTATTGTGCCTAGGCTAACATCTTCATTCACTGTGGAAATAAATAACCAATTTTTTTCAAGGACCAAGGGAGACTGTCCTATTTTTTAAAAGGAACGCCCTGTATAATATATTTTTAAAAACTTTAATTCTGTTCAAAATTCATATGACATATACTTTACCTAGCTTTCCTGTATAGTTTTTAATACCTGTTTTGATTTACGAAATACTTTTTTTAATATTAATTTACAGAATACTTTTTATATGAAAAAAAAATATTGACACATTTTTTTGTTTCGCATGTCTGGGCTGGGATTCCCCAAAATTATTTTTGAAGTCCTTAGCAAACATTGGAATTCTTAGTACCTATATCACTGGAGCTTCCTAGACATCATTTGAAATAATTCTTTGGAGTTTCTTCCAAAAAACTTGTAAGATTTTACTAATGATAATTGATAATATTACATCAGAGGACATAAATTCAATTACCACCGAATAAACGTTATTTCCCAATTGTTGAGCATATCTAACGGGCATTAAATAGATATTTAGCTCGATCTATTCTTGAAAACGTTTTGGCCCGTTTTAAATTTAGACAATGGACATGTTTGTCTACGCAAACAGCGGATGTATCGACGATTTCGCATGTGTTCGAGACTCGCCTAAACCGCCAGTGTAGTCACATTCGAGATCATCAATCATTATCGTTATGGCACTGATAATATAGGTAATCGAGCGTTACATGTTATTCGTTTATTTGGAAAGCGTTGAAATTGTATGTAAAAATCAGGTAATAACATCGAGTGAGATTCACTCTATGTATTATTAACGTTTATTGCGTATATTAAATAATCAAATTAATTAGCCCACTAATTTAAGAAACATTATTGAATGATAATGGATTTTTAACATAATATCGCAATTTAGCGAGGAAATTATATGACGAAATTATTTGACAAAAAGTACCACCTCATCCGATTTAAGTTGAACTGAGACGCAAGAGTTGCTATCTTGACATCCTATACATTTTTGGCACTATTATATCTCTGGTAAAATGTTCCTTTCATAATTATGTGACATGAACCTTGCCTTAAAATCATAAATCATCTAGAAGACATTGAGATTGAAATAATGAAGATTAGATTTATATAGGTACGTCATTGTAATGCGTTTCTTTCTAACTAACTATGTATATGAAAAGGTCTTCCTTAGTCTTTTAAATTATAAATAATAGACAAGGGTCTTAATCCTATAAATATATAATCAAATTCCGAAAAAAATCAGACAATATAATCCTAATATCAAAAACTCGTCATAGGTAAATTTCAACAATTTGATATTCTGACCAATTAACATCGGTCAGTTTGGGATTTTTGGTTTTTAGTTAGTTTGTCTTTTGGTTAATTCGTTTTTTGATTAAGAGGATCTTGTTTTTTAAGTTTACTTTGAGTTACAGTTGGTTATTTTGGGTTAAATATTGACGCCATTTTGATTCTGGAGATATTTTGTTCGTCGGGAATGCAACCCAAACTAACGGGTAATAGTAGCCAAATAAGATTTTTCTAAATCATTTGTTTCTCTGTTCGTCCTCGATATTTTTTAAAATAGTTATGTGGAATTTATTTTTTCTTTATATGCATGTTGTTTCTATTTTAATTTTGCTGTACGTTTTATTGCTAACAGAAATTGTTTTCATTTTTTAGGTTTTTAATTTTTCAATATATTAAATAGACTGTATTTACTTTTACTGTAGTTACTTTTGTTATTTCCTAGTTTTTCGGTTACATGATGTAAGGAGATAATGTCGAAATTTTGATCGTCGTGACTTTGTGGTAGACTCGTGGAATAATATTTGTCGATTATGCGCGTTCTACATCGGTTTTCTCCTTTCAATAATTGTGTTAGTTTACCTTTAAATTATATTTTGTCTCTGTTTCTGATTTTATTTTATATTTATTTTATTTTTCTTTTGTTTTCTATATTTTACTCTTTTCGCTTTATTTTTTTTAAATATGTATAGTGGTTGGTTTTTAAGTCAAAAAATTATGATATTCTCCGTAGTCAAAATACAGTAAGCATCGATTAGTTTATTAGGACATTCATTAGTTTCGGTTACTTCGGGTTAGATGTGGTTATTTTGGGTCCGCTATTGCCTCGATTTTGATATTGTAGGAATTTTGATACAGTAGGGAGAATTTAACTTAATGGTTCTAAAAGCGTTTGTTTATTTCTTTTCTTTCTTTTTTTCAGTAATTGTATTGGACTTATTTTTCCTTTATATGTATTTTATCTCTTTCTAGTTTTACTGTATGTTTGTCCCTTTTTTCTAATGTACATTTTATTCCTATTTTTCCCTTTATTTTTTTTGTGTAGGTATAATGGCAGGTTTTTAAATCCAAACAATATGAGATTCAACATCAGTATAATATGTTAGTTTAGAACTTTGGTTAGTTTCAGCTACTCTGAATGGGTTGAGTTAGATATTGCCGCAAATTTCACATTGTAGATTTTGTTGCAGTAGGGGATTTGATCATCTGGAATTTGCAGTACACTCGTGTGTAATAGTCGTCTTGATTTGTTTATTTCTCTAAGTGTCCTTAAATTGTTTCCTTTCTTTTTTTTTATATTTCTTTTTCCTCTATATGTATTTTGTCTGTTTCTCTGCTCATCTTATTTCTAACAGAATATTTTCCTTTCTAATTTCTTTTTCAAGTATGATTAGTGTTAAGTTCTTAAGTCCTAACAATATGACATTCTCGCCTATCAAAATGCGGTCAACAACAGTTAGTTTGTATATTTAGTAAGCATAATGTTGCCGGCGGCGGCGGCGATATTGAAATTGTAGGGATTTTGATACAGTATATGATATTTTGATCGTCATGGATTTATAGTGAACTCTCGAGTATTTATTAGTGGTCGAATAATATGGTTTGTAACCAGCCTTAAGCGTTGGATGCCAAATATGTATCCTTATTTGTTAGTTGCTCATTAGGTGGTCCATATGCCAGGTTTACTCAGCGGATTGAATTTTTTTTTCAAGGCGTGGGTATTAGGATAGGGCGCCACAATTTTTTTACAAGAAATTCATCAATGATTGATCCTTGAAAATAGAGTAATAAAATTTACAAAAATATTATTAAGAGATTTAGAAATTAAAGGTATTTATTGAGGAACGGTACGGTTAGAAATGAAAGGTATTTATTGAGGAACGGTACGGTTGATACTAACTAAATAAAATAAACATCGGAATTCCAAATAACTTATTTATTTTAATATGAAAAACTTGCACAAATCCGTTCAGGATTCAGGACAATACAATTACATTGTATCTCCAGTTAACTTGAACTAACCCAAACAGGTGAGAAGATTCTCATAAGGTATTTCACCTATACTATCAGAATAGTAAATCAAAATAAGATACTAAGTTCTAATCTAGGTCTTATAACATTAATATTCCCCAGGTCATATTTCGAAACAATCCCAACTGGACGTTGAATTCTTAAAAGCTGGATAAAATGCCGTCAATCACGAGACACCATAAAGGAAGTATTTTGCTAAACTAGCTTATACTAAATAAATAAACAGTTAATCAAGTGTACTAAATCAATAGGACAACCTGTGAAGTAAATGGATATGTATATATAGCCGATAAGTGTCTATGGGTAAAATGAAATGATTATTAAACAAAACTAAGCTAAATGAATCTCTTGGCAGTGATATTACCATTATGTCAATACAAAGTCAATACTCTAAATCAATGAAGTAACCAATTATGTAAATGGTAAAAAAACGAAATGAGCTCAGTTCGATTCAGGTTTTAAAGCAAAAACTTAAAATTGCAAATTGTAGCTAAATAAACTCGTGCACTGCTATGCGGCGACCAGCTGATTATAGAAAAACTTATGGTTCAAGTCGGTAGGTTAATACACAAGCAAATCAGATAATCACGAAGGCATTATCGATATATTTACCAATTAAGGTAATACTATATTGTATTAAGAAAAGTCAAAATTAAATAATCGACAAAGATAATAAATGACTTAATTTCAATGAAGCCATTGCAGTAAACTATAACGATCATAGATATACGATAAGAAATTACCGACAGTCAGGTAAATGTATATTCGATAAATCCCATTACAGCAAAAGTGAATCAAGTAGTTCAGTCTCATTGTCTCATAACATTAACAATATAATGAATATCAGGTATGAAAATTACAGTAAGAAAAAAATAAACCAATTGATTATCATAGCATTAGCTACAAAAAAAATCATCGTCTTCTAGAATTACTAAATTAAATCATGACATTAGAGAGAATAGATCGGTATTATATTTATACTAAAGTCTATCAGCAAGTTAATAAGACAAATGCGACAAGTAATTATGTGACTTACGGTAATAGCATAACATTAAGGTAAATGTACGCAGAACAAAAAGGTTAAGTAAACTAATTATTACAGTCTTATTGTTAGACATTCGATATTCGAGATATCAGACGCGATAATAAAGAAACTAGGCACTTATAAATCAAATTATGATGATAACGGGAACAGATACGATATGAGATAATGTTAGACCCAAGGTCATTTTTCGGTAAGCTAATAAAACTAATTTATATTTATAAACGAAAACGAGAAATAATGATCCTATATACGTGATATAAACAGCAAACGACCTACTGTCGTCTAACTATAAATTCATTAATCAAAAGGATATATCATGGTAAGAAATATGCGATAATTAAAGCACTTAAATAAATTAAAATCGATTTTACTTGTCGCTGGTAGAGTTGTAGACACTGGCGCTTCTTGTAAGTACGTCTCGACCATGTTGCTGTGTCATCCTGACGTTACGGCTGACTGACACGACGGTGCGCGGCGGGATTAGCTAGGTCAGCGTCAAAAGGAGGAAATTCTACCTTACAGAAAGATTCACATTAGATAGCGGAAAGTCTCCTGTCCCACAGAAGGTAGAGGAAGGTAATCCCTCTCCACTGAAGGTCTCACGGAAGTTCACGAAAAGTCTTCTGCCCCACGGAAGATGGCCAATTAAATTATAAAGACTTTTCACTTGTCAAGATAGACACACTAACATGTAACAAATCTGTTTTCGTAGTCGTCAAATATCGGTATTAAACGATATGGCCGATAATTTCGGAAACTAAACTGGGCAGCATGTTTGCCGAATAATTCCACTTTGAAAGCAGACGGTAATTAGACCGGTTGGTCAAAAATAACCAGGATAATTTTAGGCACAAAATTGTTCTCCTCTCTCTTTCTGAACCCGTGGAGCGTCCAGACGAAAAGGCCTGCGATTTTTCTCGAAAAAGAATATACAGGGTGTCCGGTAAGTTCGGGGCAAACTCTCGGTAGCTTATAGGGGATGTCAAAATAAGTCTAGTGTTTCATATAACTTTTTTCCCTACAGCGCCTCCTAACGGAGATACAGGGTCGCAAAGGTATACTCGACAATTTACATTCTTGTTTTTAACTTTTAGACTGCTATGTATAATTCAATAAAATTTTGGGATTTTCTTAAGGGGATTATTATCCTTACATCGATATTACAATGTGCTCTTTAACGTTTTGAGGAAGTCAGAACCGGACTGACTCTCACACAAAACGGGCGAAATTTTTGACAGGTGTCATTCAATTGCGACGAAAATATGATTTTCAGATACTCCCAAGATTTTATTAAAAAAAAGGTACTCTTCATTTGTTTCGATTAAATCAACCGTTTTCGAGAAAATTTGTTCAATAAGCGATCGTTGTAAAAAAAGGTCAATGATCTGATAAATGAATAATTTATTTCAAATATCATTAATTAGTGAAAAAAACCAAATTATGATATTAAATTAACATAAGGAAAATAAAATTGACAACTACTAACTGAGAAGCCTATAAGTTCTAATCAAGTACGAATTTAAAGAATTATTTGAAGTCATTTGTTCTTTACAAATTTTCTGTAATTCATTGGAGGAAAGGAGAATTTATTCTGAAACATTCAGCTTGAGATTTACCCGACCGAAAATCATTTAAAAGAATTGAGAGACAGGCGAAAATTAGTTTCAAAATTTTGCAGTAATACAATAAAAAAATGCTTTGCATAAGAAGTAGTAGGTTCTGTTTGGTAACAGTTGAGAGTAAGATGTTACTTAAGAAGGTGTTCATTATGCCCTCCTTGAACTTGAATACACTTTCTTATTCTACGCAGGTTTTCTCGTTGTACTGCAAAGAACGTACCAGGATTGTTTGGAATTTGTCCACAATACTGCCTAATCCTTAGAACCAAATCTTCTCTGGTATTAACTAGCATTGAATAAACTAATTGCTTTAAATAACCCCAGAGAAAGAAGTCCAATGGATTGAGATCTGGGGATCTAGCTGGCCACGGAAAAGGTCCTCCACGACCAATCCATTGTTGGCCAAAAACAGCAGTCAAATATTGGCGCACTAAACGGTCGAAGTGGGGTGGTGCACCGTCGTGCATAAACCACATGGATGCTCTAATGTGAAGAGGTACATCTTCCAGTAGCTCATTCAAATATTGCTGCAAGAATTGCAAGTAGCGTACACCATTTAATCTATCGTCTAAAAAAATGGACCAATAAGATGGTTTCCAATTATACCAGCCCATACATTGACCATAAACCTTTGCTGGTGTTTTGTTTGAATAATCGCATGGGGATTCTCTTCTGTCCAGATATGTAAATTATGAGAATTTATTATTTCATCTCGGGTAAAACCTGCTTCATCCGAAAACAAAATTATGCCCGAAAAGTTGTTATTTTCCCTATGTCGCTGCAAAAACCAGTTGGCATAGTCGAGTCTTGCTGGGTAATCTTCTGGCGACATAGCATGTACCTTTTGAATGTGGTACGGATGAAGCAGTTGTTCTTTAAGGAACCACCCATTTTGTTACGCCAGTTTGTGTGTGTCGCTCACTTGCGAATACTGTTAGACAGATTCTCCTGAATTTGTTCCAAAATACGCTCCACCACTTCGGGAATTCTTGCGTTTCTTTGGGTACCCTCTCCACCACGCCGGCGCCGGGGTAAAAGGCTCCCTAAATAAATGATATTCATTTCAATAATCAATTTAATAATTTTTCTTTACCTGTTTCTCTTAACCGACGATCAATTCTTCCAATTGGGTAAAACTCGATTGGAAATCTTTCAGAATAAATTCTCCTTGCCTCCAATGAATTACACAAAGCCTCTCCATAAACCAAATGCATGCCAGTGCATTCTGCGAGAGAGTACTCTGCCCTAATTAAATTATTTTTTCTACTACCATTCGTAAAATAGGCCTTTTTAATGTGAAGTGCGTAAAGTAAGTTATTTTACGCACTAGTGCCTAAAGTAAATCTGACATTTTTTTTGACGTTTAAGAGTAGTGCGTAAAATAATATATTTTTTATTACGCATGCATCATAATCAGCGATTATCGCACGCTGCAGCGTGCTTAAAATAATGTTTATGATGCACCTACTTTTTAAAGGTTGCTATAGAAACATTTGATCATGTCAAATGTGACAGATTAATAATTTTGCCAACTTATCCCTTAAGTTTAATATTTAAAACTATTTTGAGATTATGATGCATTCGTAATAAAAAATAGCGTATGATATACGTGTATAAGTGGCGTTTAAAGCCCTTGCGACTTACAAAACACTCCGCTGCGCGTCGTGTTTTGAAATATGTCGCGCGTGCTTTAAAGGCCCTCTTAT
The DNA here is from genome assembly GCA_016904865.1 of Pissodes strobi. NCBI lineage: Eukaryota > Metazoa > Arthropoda > Insecta > Coleoptera > Curculionidae > Pissodes > Pissodes strobi. Next base: position 45,110 of record MU184446.1, on the reverse strand, counting down.
ACACTTATATCATAATATACTATTACGCACTAGTGCGTAAAGTATTTTAATATTATTTTTGTTTTTTTCATATATTTTTTTGGTAGTAGAAAAAAAATTTTATGCTGCTCATGCGTAAAGTACCCTTTTTTTATTCATTCCCAGTCGTAAAAAATGGTCACTTTACACACGTGTTGCATAAATAACTATTTTGTACGACTAATAAGAGTTTTTGACAAAACTTGTCAACCTTGTTGTGTCAGTGAAACAACCTGCTTACTAACCTGGAGTTTGTCTAATTCCACCATAATAATGATTAAAGAATACTGAAATTAGAAACTAATAAAAGTTAAATTTTCTCGAAAACGGTTGATTTAATCGAAAAAAATGAAGAGTAAAATCTTGGCAGTATTTGAGAATCATATTTTCGTCGCAATTGAATGACACCTGTCAAAAATTTCGCCCGTTTTGTGTGAGAGCCAGTCCGTTGCTGACTTCCTTAAAACGTTAAAGAGCACATTGTAATGTCGATTTAAGGATAATAATCCCCTTAAGAAAATCCCAAAATTTTATTGAATTATACAGAGTGGTTTAAAAGTTAAAAGCAAGAATGTGAATTGTTGAGTATACCTTTGCGACCCTGTATCTCCGTTAGGAGGAGCTGTAGGGAAAAAAGTTATATGAAACACTAGACTTATTTTGACATCCCCTATAAGCTCCCGAGAGTTTGACCCGAACTTACCGAACACCCTGTATACCACATCTGTCAAGTGGCGCACTAAACGGATGTACCTATCGAGCAGGTTCGAACACCTGGAGTAAGGTCACGAGAAGTAAGGTAACGAGAGTATCGATAACCCAAATCGACCAATAAAAGGAGAAATTCGCAATACTATATTTAGTAACATTTGCAACGTTTACAACATGTCCTAAATAGTTTTATTTCTTTGAGTGTTGTTTTCTTTTTTTTTTAATATTGCGTTGGATGTGTTTTTCCGTTCCAGAAATTCGTTCTCTCAATTTAATTTCTTATGTTATGCCTATATGGTGGCGGAGGTTTTAAAACTATGTTACAATTGGAAAATTAATAATCATATAAATTATTTTTCATACAGTAATAAATGACATGGATGTGGAAGGGAGAACTTTTGTTGTAGTATGTCATTTTTACAAGGTTTTTGGTGCCTACGAATTTATTTTACTGTTCGAAGTTTGAATATTTGCTATACATCCGTAGCGTAGGATTGATTTGTGAAGATCCGAAATAAATTAAATTTTAATTAGTTTACGCATTAGCCATAAAGCCTAACTTAAACTCATTAAAATTACTCTTATTTGTTTTAGACTTTTACCCGTTCAATCCTAGGAAGAGTACTCAGTTCGGGCTTTAACTATAACGTATCCACAGATGATTAGAGAAGTTGGGGGAGATATGTGACGGGGGTGGAAGCATAAATACCATTGCCATCAACGGTATTTTAAATGTATTTATCTCAAAAATTGCTGTTTGACCCACCCCTCGACGATGAATACTCACGATAAACACCGCCTAGCGTGACCGCCATGTAGACCTAGGGCATACATCAGTCTGTCCCCCTCCTGGATCTATTCATCTCGATGAGCGGGGGCCCACGCGGGCCCTCGTCAGGGTCGTCGACCCGAATTCTTCTGGCGGCGCTTGTTTGGCAAGCTAGAGGGTGTTGGCCCAGCTCAGCTTTAATTTGTATCTGCCTGGGGTTGTTCAAATACATAGGTATACGATATGCTTTATTTTGTCCTAAAGTTTCGTTCAATATAATTGTCGTATCGAGGAAGAGAAGTAGTTAGTTAATCCTTTAATAAATAATGATTCATGTCTTGTAACGTACATAAAATAGTAAAAAAAACTGACAATAGGCATGAAACAGAGGCAAACGAAAAGAACAACGGAAACAGATAAAATATACAATTTAAGGTAAATAAGGAGGCTATCAGTAATTTTCGAAAGTATGATTTGTGTGTGTGTGTGTGTGTGTAGGTGTGTGTGTGTGTGTGTGTTTGTGTGTGTGTGCACAAAAATTGTAAAATGATATAATAAAGCATTAAAAATTTCGTGCGATTGGAAATGAGAATACAGTACCTGTATTAATATAAAGAAGCTGCTCTTGTCAAAAACCGAATAAATACTTAAATTAATATATTTATAAATTAGCAAAAAAAAAATACATACGTATACCTACTCGGTCTTAGTAATAGACCGACCGCGTTGGCACTCGAGCGGCCAGAGAAGTTCGTCACTTTTGTTGTCATTCCTTATCTTGAGGTGGAAATAAATGTATATTAACTTCTTTGAATTTTCCTAACTCAGCCTATTGTTGGTGTGAATAAATGACTAGTTCGAAAAAAGTCTCTAGCTGCGCCGAAGAAGCTGATATTGAGTTTAATTTAATTGCTAGTTTGGCCAATTCTGGATACTGCCTTTCAGCTAAACCCCGGAATGTCTGCACAGTGGCCATTTGTTTGCCGAAGAGTTTTTGAAAAAAGTGTTTGCTATTTTTGTAGAAATGAAGGTCATTTAGTCTATTAGCACTTAGATTATTTATTAAAAAACTTTCCAAATCTCGAATTTCATCTTTAGATAACCTCTTCCCTCTATAAAGAGGGTGTACAAAATTTGCAGTCAGAGTAGATGTTTAAAAGTTTAAAGCTTGGTTCTGTATTCTTTTATAAAGTGATCATATTGTTCATAACCCTGTGGTAAACGCATAGTTAACCTTTCCTCAGCTGCACTAGCAATTGAAGTCTGCATGCCTTGTAATTTATTTAAAAGCTTGCACACAGTAGCAAATAATTTGTGCTATCCGCTACTTGTTTTTATTCAAATTTTCATCAAAAAGAAGTTTTGTTATGTTTGGTTTTATTTTTGCATTATCTTCCGCAGTTACTGTTCTCATAGCTTTTAAATTATCGAAAAGATTTACAAAAGAGTCTAAGTGAATACCAACGTGTTTCTCCAGCTAACATTATTGTTTTCTCATTATGCTTAATAATAGCATTTTCTAAATCAGGTGATGAAAATTCTTTTAACAAGGTTTGTACTTTTCCAGCAAAATATCTTCTGGTACCAATTCTTTTGCGAGAAGGTTTGCAGTATGACTATTGCAATTTGTGTACCAAAGATTGGTCTGCCTATCCGTCTTTCTCATGTTACTAGCATTATCTGAGCAGACTGCATAAATATTAGTATTATATATTTCTTTCACCAAAGTCACGCACTGCTCAACAATTTCCTGTAGTTTATCCCCTGTTTCCTTTTCTCCTGTAAGATCATAAGAATCAAGAATAGTTATATCTCCCCCTACTTTATTAATATGTGATACCACATTTTTTGTATTTTTCGAAGAATTTTTCCAACCGTCAATTTGCATGACGGACTTGGTCAAAGTTTTTAAGGGAATTTTTACAATTCTCATAACGTTTTGGGTGTAACGAGTTGGTTAGGGTTTTTCTTGTTGGTAGTAGTTAAGAAGGGCGAATGGAGTTTATAATTTTTTTAAATGGGATGATTCAACTACGGAAAAGGGTATGTTGCCCCCAAAAATAAATTCTGCCAAAGCACTACCGAGGTCTTGTTTTTCTTTTGGAGGCATTTTGTCGCAAAATGTTGAGAGAATACCAGACTAGCTTTAGCAAACAACTTTGTACCTCTTAAGCTGTTTCTGTCAGTTTTTCCTTGGTTGGGTTGAAAAGGTTTTACTCAATTCCTCAACTGTCAACTCCGAGGTCAGTTCCGTATCTTTATCGCGCTGACTTTTTTCAATCTGAAACAAATTACAAAATACTGCATAAAATTGTTTTTAAAACATTATCAATCTCATTCTCGAAAAAGTAAATTCAGTTAATGCTTACCATGTTTACACTACTACTATCACTAGCACTTGGAGCACTTGGACGGCTTGGATCATCATCGGAGTCCAAAATTACTTCCTGCGAGTTCTGCGACTCTTAAGATTTTTTCTGCAGTGCTAAAAGGACAAAGGCAAACAATAAAAACTTAGTATAAATAAATATTATAATACATGTATGATTGATAATTAACATGTTTATATTGATACCTTACTAGTTTTTTAATGTTTTCTGTGGACCTTTCGTCTTTTTTTAGCTTGAATAAAATTTTTACAGATATAACAATTATATAACAAATCGACTATATAAAAAGTTATCTTTTCTTGGTTGTTATTTTTCCCAAAAATTAGCAACAGAAATATTTGGTTGATTTTCAAATTTTCATCTATTTTCAAGTCTATTTTACATTTAAAACATTTTAGCAGAATTTTCCAGTGACGATTATGGATAAAACTGTTTGTTTTGCTAATGTTTTCCTGGCCCTGATATCCCTAACCATCTGTGCTGTAAAAAATAATGCCTCTTTACCAAAAGTTCCAAACGTTTTATAAATTTGTAATCATCTAAACAAAAAGTAAAATAAGTGGATCTTTGAAATTAAAATAAAGTATTACGTACATATATAAAAACTTATAATTTGGTCTTTAACAAAGAATTATGATGTCAAAAATGTTTTTGATATTTTTCATATTTACTTACCCTTAGCCTCTCTACAAACATTTCTATGGCTCAGCAGTTTTTTCTTGTCTATTTTGTATGGCTTTGTCGCAGTTTTTGCACAAAGCTGCAAATTTTTTCGTGTATTTTGATTAAATCAAATCCATATTCTGATAAATTTTACAATAATGTTTTTTATTTGTATTTTTATTTTGGCCGTACAGAGTTGCAACATTGTTCAAATATTATTACTGGTCCATGAAAGTGAGTTAAGATATATTTTAGAATTTTTTTTTAAGTTATAAAATTAAATTATCCACTTCAAAAGACGCACAATTTTAGAATACATTCTGTAGATTTCCAGCAATATTTTATTTTTAAAACAAATGTGTTATTTTCATTTTGAATTTATTTGTTTTTGGTACCATGTTTTTTGAAAACTTTCATCAGGGATAATCCTGATTTGTTTGATTCTTTTCAATGTGGTATTGCCTCGGGTATTGCTCACCTTCCGTCCACCTGATTTTCTAGCAAACACTTAGCTGCAATCAATGAGTAGCACTTTCGTTAGTCTGCATTTTATCTAATTCGGAAATGGTGGTTAAAATTTATTCAATGAATTTCCGTTAAATATTAAATGTAAGCTTAAAATAAAAAAGTGTGCCTAAAACCGCACGATAAAAGTTAAAACTTCAGCAGTCATATTAAAAACTAAATAAATTAAAAAAAAAATTCTTGACACCAATGGGAATCGAACCCGGGCCGTGCGAACGACAAGCAGAAGGTCTGACCACTGCACCACCAGATGTGTTGAAAGCAATTGACTGAACCATGAAGACATGGGTAATTCTGATACATTTGGCATCACGCATGAATTACTGTTTAATTAACTTAAGTACTTAAACTAAACTTGACTCTATCTACATAAGATTCTTAATGCAAACCGTCAATTTTTTTTAAAATCATATGACCCAAGTATGTGCTTTAATCTGAAAAAAGAAAAAATTGTAACACCCCCTGACCGTCAGAACACCAATCACAGCACTGGATTTTTACTTCATTGCTATACTGTTTATGATCCGTGAATATGCGTATACTGTGTTCTATCTCATTCTCTCGTAGGCTATATCCGATAGATCTATATCTTTTTATTGGGGTCGCGTTTTCCGTGTCATCGAGTCTCAAATCACTCCCGTTTTCAGCCCAAGATCGGTCTTGTTCTCAGCCGGCTAACGGCGTTGAAGAAGTTTTCACTTAAAAAATTTCGTCATTGTTGTCTTAAGGCCTATTCACACGAGATTTACTTCGTTTGATTTATAGAAGTATTTGTAAAATAGTTGCATCCAATATTGTCAATATTGAAATTAGTGCGATTTAGGAATATCGATTTACGTGTATATGATTCTTTTTATATCTATCTTATACGGTCGTATCTACCCTACCGAGCGGTGTCCGTATCATTGGACCTAAACTCGTGTTAGCGGCCATTGTCGTTTCCTTGGGGACTTTGATTGCATCTGTAGACTTTAACTAAAAAGTATCATACCTGTTTGCGCTAGTATTACCTGCGACGAATAAAATTACGTGATAGCGTTGTTTCGTTTGTAAATAGCAAAACATTTTTGTTAATTCTAGTTTTGATACATTAGTACTTGGTACTAAAAGAAGATTAAAATAAAAAAAGTCCCAAAAATGGGATCCTAAACCCTTACCACGATTGTCTTGGATGGATTCATCCCATCAGGCGCATCAACCTATAAATTTTCAAAAGATTGCGCTAACAAACCCATCAATCATAATGTTTCAAGGTGCAGCCTTGACTTTTGTATCGATTTGTCGAGTATATGCGCCAGCTCGTTATTATTTTCTTTTGCTCTTGCGATCTAGTAAACAATTATTTCAGAAGAGCTTTTTATTTAATTTTTTAATTATAAACGAGAAGTATTCGTTATTGGTGCGGGCTGCATCTGTCAGTTTCATCCTCATTTAGAAGGGTATTATTATAAATTTCCCTACTCATGCCTCATTTCAGCCATCGATTTTCTATGCAAAGCTGGACGTCAAATAATTGGGGCGGACAAGCAAGGCCGTCGCGTCGGTGGGGGCGAGGCCGCCGTCTCGGCTTTTGTTTTGTCGATGCGCCCGTTTTTCGCGTTTCAGCGGAATTTCGTCATTTCGAGTAGTATCTGTGTGTCTGACGAAATTTCAATATGACGTAGGATGAATACGAAGATTACGAATATGTAGTTCCGAGCAAGACATTTTTTTTGTTTTAAACTAAAATTAAAAATTTTATATCACGATTATATCAAATTTTTTAATATTGTATTCGTTCGTTTCTAAGAGATTGGTGTTTTT